>JAJOOG010079074.1:0-35447 GCA_029582565.1 Solanum infundibuliforme
CCTTACCAACTTATTCTAAACATAAATTTCACCCAATTAAGGGTCTAAACTAATTAGAATCAGTTTCATTCATCTCCAAAGCGTTTAGAATTTTAGAGAGAAGATTCAAGAGGAGAAAAAACTCAAAGTAGACTCCATTCAAGATTATTTCAATCTTTTTCAAGATTATTTCCATCGTTTTCAAGATTCTTCTTCAAGGTAAGTCTTTCCCCAAGAATTCCTTCTTTCCAACTCAAATTCCTCCATACAATTATGAATCACTAATATAAATTATAAATCTTAGTCATAGAGATTTCAAGAAACTAATTCAAGAATCTGAAGAAACATTTTCTTGATTATTTACCTTCAAGCTAAGGTTTCAAGGATTCTAATCAAGTTCTTCTTTAAGATTCTTTAAGAACCTCATTCTTTAAGGTATGTAAGCTTCCATAGTGTTGGATTTTTTCGCCCACACGCCGATCATAAGTTTCCTTTACGAATTTCATTCATGAGATTGAGTATGTTGCTAATCTTATTGAGTTCTTGAGGTTTTGTGCTTCGTTCTTTTATAATGAAGTTCTTGTTGAGTTATTGAGGTGAGAGTTGTGAATAAGTGATTGTTTTTGTAGGTCTTGATTGGGATTTCGACCTAAGTGTGTTTAGTATATAAATCCAAAAGAATTTGGAAGATAATGTATTTATGAGTCTACACTATCATCGAGATCCTTCACATCATGAATCATAACTCTTGAATTCATAATTCAAATTCAACAAAGAGTTAAGAGTAGAGTTAAGAAAGTCTTTGAGT
Organism: Solanum infundibuliforme; assembly: GCA_029582565.1. Lineage (NCBI taxonomy): Eukaryota > Viridiplantae > Streptophyta > Magnoliopsida > Solanales > Solanaceae > Solanum > Solanum infundibuliforme. The sequence goes on from JAJOOG010079074.1 coordinate 788, forward strand.
TCAATTGTGAATCCTTTGAGATCATCTATCGATTTGAGCTAAGTTTTGAGGAAGTAAGTATGAGAATGAGAAGAGTCATATACCTGAGTTGCATATTGTTATTTAGATCCTTGAGTCGAGTCATTCATGCCCATAAATTCCGCATGAACTCCATCATTTGAGTATCTTTGAGAGGAGTAATATCTTAGAGTTTTAAGTCTTGAGTATTGAGTTCCTAATCATTTTGGCATTATATTCCTAATCATTTTGGCATTATATTCCTAATCATGGGACTACTACATGTTACCCATGAAGGTTCTTAAGTTGAGTAGTTCATGCCCATAATTATGCATGAACCTGATGAGTCGAGCAGTCTTGAGATGAGAAGTATCATTGAGTCCTTGAGTTGAGTAGTTCATGCCCATAATTCTTCATGAACCCTTTGAGTCCAGCATTATTGAGATGAGTAGTATCATTGACTCCTTAAGTTCTGGAGTTGTTGAGTTTCAAGTATTGAGTTCTATGCATGGTTATTGAAATCCTTGAATTGAGTCGTTCACGTCAATAATTCGGCATGAACCCTATTTTATGAAGTCATTTTACAAATTGTTTTAAAACTTTTATGAAAGACTTGAGCACTGAGTTGAGAAAGAGTAGAGTTGAGTTCATTTTCTTTAAAATGATATATGGAAACTAAATATTCCCAAGAGTAAATGCTTTTACATTTAAGATGAGAGGAAACTAAGATTTCCAAAAGAATTTTGAGCAGTTTGAGTACCATCTCTTTTAAGAGAAAGATTTTTGAGTAATAATCTCAAAACACATAAAGACTTATGTTTTTAAACATATGAGATAGTTATATTTTGGGGGTAGTACTGAGCACCGATATGGGGGAGAATTCAGACAACTCACAGCCCTCATAAACCATGTAGCCAATGTGGGTAGAAAGGATCATACTTTTTAGATGATTCCTTATTTGTTTTAAGCATAGACTAGTGAATCCACTTAGTAGTAGGTTCTATACCCCAAAAAAGTATAAGACAGTTCAAACAGTGTGGGCTAGACATTGTATCGTCACATAGCTCATAGTGATAGTTGTCGGTTAGAGAATCTCCCATAGAAAAATTTTGTATTTTATATACGAACTGAGTATTATTGTATTTTTTAAGTACATTGAGTTGCTATCTACAGTTTTATAGTTTTCTATATATTGCATCTTTTGTTATTGCTTTACCCTTGAGTATCTAGAGTTGAGTACCTTATTGTTGAGGTGATCCCTTTATCTTTGAGTTGAGTATCTTATTATTGAGTTGAGTTGAGTTGAGTGAGTTGAGAAGAGGTAAGTATGTTTCCTTTTTATCAAGTTCAAGCTTATGTCTATTCTTTAGAATTCTCCTTACATGCTCGTACATTCCATTTACTGAGCCATTTGGCCTGCATCGTTTCATGATGTAGATACAGGTACTCAAGATCATTAACAGGTGTTTCGTTGAGGTCATGTGATATTCCAGTCAGCTTTGCTGAGCCTTCTTATATTCCGGAGGCCTTCACCTTTATCTTACAGTTAGTAGTTTTGAGATGTTGTGGGTCTTGTCCCGATATCCTTCTGTAATAGTAGAGGCTTCATAGATAGACAGATTTGAGGAGTCTATGTATTTACTTTTATTTTGGGTATTGTATAGACTTTTAAAAAGGTTGAGTATTTGAGTTCAATAAATTTAATTGAGTTTTAAGCTTTTGTATGCTTGAGTTAGTCTTCCGCTTGTAGCCAGCCAGGATGAGGGTTCGCTTGGGGACCAACAATGGTTCTCGAGTGTCGGCCACATCCTGGGTGTAGGCTCGAGTCATTACAAACTTGGTATCAGAGCACAGAGTTCAAGTGTCCTAGGGTGTCTATGAAGCTGTGTTAAAAGGATCTTGTTTATGGTTGTGAGGGCCCCACTTCTATAAATGAAGGGCTATAGACATTTAAGAAAAGTTTCCCTTATTTCATACTCTTAATCGTGTAATAGAGCTATGTCATAGAGACTCATTCTAACTCGTGTGTTCTCATATCTATTCTACTACCCCTCATACTAGAGGTGGTTTAAAAGAAAATTCAGTTCTTTATCGATGAGTTGCTCTTAGAAAAATCTTGAGGAAATCATGAGACTCCAGAGGGGCTTGAGAGAAGCCTGGGAGTGAGTTAAGTTTTGAGTTTGAGAAAATGCACTCATATTCATCTGAATCGTGCATTTGAGCTAAAAGCAAGTTGCACTCTCTTCTCTAAGCCCTCTTTCAACTGAGATCCTTATGAGGAAGTATGTTTAGATCTTGGGAAATATTCTCATCCAAAAAGGTAGCATGAGTTACGAAATTATGAGCAGTAGTAGTGAAAGTTCCCATAGTTAGAGAAAAGTATGCAGAGGTTCAGTAATCAAAGAAAAGGAGATAGTGATGGGGCAGATTATGTTATTCAGTTATCAGTGATGAGTTCCTTGATGAGTGGAATAAGGAATAATCATGTTGTAGAGAGTTTTTGATAGAAGGAAGAGGAATAGTTACTAGTCGTGATGAGATAAAATATATTTTAACCAAAACAGAGTTGATGTCGATGTGCCATCATGTTAGAGGAGACTAAATTCATGTGTTGAATAAGAGAACGTAGTATTCATGAAGTGACAGATCTAATCTAGGATTATGATTTGTTTGAGAGGGTCATGATGTTCAGAAGGTTATAGAACTGATTAAGTAATAGGGTATAATAAGTGGGCAAATAGTACTTAAGTTGTGAAAAGGGGATGTAGACCAGTTTAGAAATGATGGAATAGGTCCATAGCTTTCAAGTGTCAGCTTTAGACCTAAGGAGGAGATGATAAGATTTGAAATCAAGTCAAGTGTCGAGAATAAGATAGTAATGAGTTCAAAAGAGTATGGGAGATATCTTTTCAGAGGTCCATTTAGTAGAGAAGTGATGATAAGAGGAGGAGATTAATGTCCTCATCGTGATAATGATGGTGTGATAATTCCATCTAAGGTTATAAATGAGTAGGAAGAGTAGGATGAGGTTTTACTATGAGAAATAGTTAAATGAGAGCCCTTAGTTGCTTTCGAGTAGTAAAACGGGAAATTCTAGTTGGTATAACAGAGATGATAAGGGAATGAGAAATTCTTAAGGAGTTGGTTAGTAGGAGTACATGGAGTTGTTAGAATGCTAAGCTTGAATGTGGTGTTGTTGAACATGAGGTATTTCTTGATATGAGCCCAATGTTAATTAAATGAGGTGGTAAAGAGTAATGTTCTTGGGATGAGACTCCTTATAGAGAGGTATAGTACCTGAACCTTAGGATTTTGATTAAGCATGAATATAGTGAGAGAGTGATGTTAGACTCAGGCCTTGGTAAGAGAAGTTATGTACCATTGTGGGAGATATGAGTTGCAGCCAATGAAGCATGGTATTCCTATCCTTACTTCATGCCCAGACTCCCTTTGTTCAGATAAGGTAACCCTAGGGAGAGAGTGACTATGTTCACAACAGCATTGTTCTTGACTTAGGTGCTATAGAAGGTCCCAACTCTTGGTGTGAATCAGCCGAGCATGTGTTAGTAGGCAAATTCATGAGTCATAGGAGATAGTGAGAGTAACCCCTTTCCATACTCAGTCCAGCCGTCATTCGAGGACAAATGATCCCAAGGGGGAGATAATGTAACACCCCAGAAAATTTTTGAGGTAAGAATCAAACCATTCTTCGTAGTGAGTAAGATTTTACGGAGGAATTTAAAATTTTCTTAAGTTTTAGGGTCGCTAGATGTAGCACCTTAAGTTCTGAAAAGAACTAAAGAAATTCCTTCATGTCATTCCAAGGTTCTTCTAAGTTTGTGGTCAAATTCAAAAGACCATAACTTTTAGCACATGATGAGTTAGGAGACCCATAAGATATCAAATGAACAATCTCTGAGTCCTCTTTCCAACGCCACCAAGTTTGCTAATTTTCGAGCTCGTATGAGAGAGATATTCCATTTTGAAGTTAGGCTATCCATTTAAGGAAAGTTACCTGAAAATAGGAGGGGTGTTTTAGTCTTTTCCTTACCTCCACTTATTCTAAACACGAATTTCGCCCAATTAAGGATCTAAACTGATTAGAATCAGTTTCATTCATCCCAAAGAATTTAAGGTTTTAGAGAGAAGATTCAAGAGGAGAAAAAAATCAAAGTAGACTCCATTCAAGATTCTTTCAATTTTTTTCAAGATTCTTTCAATCTTTTTCAAGATTCTTCTTCAAGAAAAGTCTTTCTCCAAAAATTCCTTCTTTCCAAATCAAATTCCTTCATACAATTACGAATCACTAATGAAATTTATAATTCTTGGTCATAGAGATTTCAAGAAACTAATTCAAGAATCTCAAAAAATGTTTTCTTGATTGTTTACCTTTAAGATAGGGTTTCAAGGATTCTAATCAATTTCTTCTTCAAGATTCTTCAAGAACCTTGTTCTTTGAGGTATTTAAGCTTCCATAGTGTTGGGTTTGTTCGCCCACACGCCAATCATGAGTTTCCTTTATGAATTTCATCCATGAGATTGAGTATGTTGATAATCTTGTTGACATCTTGTGGTTTTGTGTTTCGTTATTTGATACTGAAGTTCTTGTTGAGTTCTTGAGGTGAGAGTTGTGAATGAGTGATTGTTTTGGTAGGTCCTGATTGGTATTTCGACCTAAGTGTGTTTAGTATATGAATCCAAAAGAATTTGGAGGAGAATGTATTTATGAGTCTACACTATCATCGAGATCCTTCACATCATGAATCATAACTCTTGAATTTATAATTCAAATTCAAGAAAGAGTTAAGAGTAGAGTTCAAGAAAGTCTTTGAGTTCAATTTTGAATCCTTTGAGATAAACTGTCGATTTGAGATAAGTTTTGAGGATGTAAGTATGAGAATTAGAAGAATCGTATACTTGAGTTCCATATTGTTATTTAGACCCTTGAGTTAAGTCGTTCATGCATATAAATTCCGCATGAACTCCATCAGTTGAGTATCTTTGAGAGGAGTAGTATCTTCAAGTTCAAAGTCTTGAGTACTGAGTTCTTAATCATTTTGGGATTATATTCCTAATCATGGGACTACTACATGTTAACATGAAGGTCCTTAAGTTGAGTAGTTCATGCCCATAATTTTGCATGAACATGATGAGTCGAGCAGTCTTGAGATGAGAAGTATCATTGAGTCTTTGATTTGAGTAGTTCATGCCCATAATTCCGCATAAACCCTACGAGTCGAGCATTCTTGAGATAAGTAGTATCATTGACTCCTTGTGTTCTAGAGTTGTTGAGTTCCAAGTATTGAGTTCTATGCATGGTTATTGAAAACCTTGAATTGAGTCGTTCACGTCCATAATTTAGCATGAATCCTATTTTAAGAAGTCTTTATACAAATTGTTTTAAAACTTATTTTAAATACTTGAGCACTGAGTTAAGGAAGAGTAGAGCTGAGTTAATTTTCTTTTAAATGATATATAAGAACTAAATATTCCCAAGAGTAAATGTTTTTACATTTAAGATGAGAGGAAACTGATATTTCCAAAAGAATTTTGAGCAGTTAGAGTACCATTTCTTTTAAGAGAACGATTTTTGAGTAATAATCTCAAAACAACAGTAAGAGTTATGTTTTTAAACATATGAGCTAGTTATATTTTGGAAGTAGTATTGAGTACCGGTATAGGGGAGAGTTGAGACAACTCACAGCCCCCATAAACCATGTAGCCAATGTGGGTAGAAAGGGTCATACTTTTTAGATGATTCCTTAATGCTTTTTAGCATAGACTAGTGGATCCACTTAGTACTAGGTTCTATACCCCGGCAAAAACTAGGATAGTTATGGCAGCGTGGGCTAGACGATGTATCATCACATAACTCATAGTGATGGTTGTCGGTTAAAGAATCTCCCACAGAGAAATTTTGTATTTTTATATACAAACTGAGTATTATTATACTATTTAAATACATTGAGTTGCTATCTACAGTTTTACAGCTTTCTATATATTGCATCTTTTGATTTTGCTTTACCCTTGAGTATCCAGAGTTGAGTATCTTATTTTTGAGTTAAGCCCTATATCTTTGAGTTGGGTATCTAATCTTTGAGTTGAGTATCTTATTCTTGAGTTGAGTTGAGTTGAGTAAGTTGAGAAGAGGAAAGTATGTTTCCTCTTTGTCAAGTTCAAGCTTATTTCTATGCTTTAGAATTCCCCTTACATGCTCGTATATTCCATGAACTGGTCCATTTGGCCTTCATCGTTTCATGATGCAGATACAGGTACTCAATATCATCAACAAAAGTTTTGTTGAGGTCATGTGATATTCCAGTTCACTTTGGTGAGCCTTTTTATATTCCGGAGGACTTCACCTTTATCTTACAGTTAGTAGTTTTGAGATATCGTGGGTCTTGTCCCGAGATCCTTCTGTAATAGTAGAGGCTTCACAGATAGACAGAGTTAAGGAGTTTATGTATTTACTTTTATTTTGAATATTGTACACACTTTCTAAAAGGTTGAGTATTTGAGTTCAAGGAAATTTAATTCAGTTTTAAGCTTTTGTATGCTTGAGTTAGTCTTCCGCTTGTAGCCAACCAGGATGAGGGTTCGCTTGTGGACCAGCAATGGTTTTCGAGTGCCAGTCATATCTAGGGTGTAGGCTCAGGTCGTGACACTTTTGGCCTAAGTTGGCTATTCAAACAAACCAATACTTTATGAAGGTTATAGGTGATCGGATAAAGAGGCCAAAGTTGTTCAAGTTTCTTCCAAAGAAAAGGGTAGGCTCAAAAGGTTCCAAGTTAGGTTCACACTCTCACAAGGTGGCCACAAAGAGGTATAATATCAATTTTCGGTTCACTCTTCATAAATTGTGCCTAAGATCATTTCAATCGCTTGCTTCAATCAATCAATTGGACTAACGGGGCACATTCTAGGTGTCATCAAGCACATAATTCAAGACAACCTCACACTCATGGCATTCAACACAATCATCAAACAAGACACTACAATTTTTAGCTAGCGTGCAATGATTTCACAAGAGATTGACTCATTAACCGGCTAGTCGCAACAAGATGCTAAGAGTCCACATATGACCTATGTAACTCAATTTGTCAATCGTAGCCACACACTCATATCATTCAATTGAGAGCACTATTCAAGTCATCGGTATTGATCACAATCGACACTCAAAATTGCAAGAGAACAGCCACAACCAAACACATCAAGAGGTGGCAATTTTTTAAAATCGGTTCAAATCCATATGCAATTCAAAACAAAGGACAAACACAATAGATCAACACCATATATATATATATATATATATATAACACAAGATACAATCCAACATTCACAAAAAAATAGCAAATATCCATAAAATATCCCAAAAGAGGTAGGTATGGAAATACCTCACCCCGCCAAACTAATCTAGTAGTTGTCCTCAAATGCAAAGAAATAACAAAACAGACTGAAAATGACAGAAATGGAGTAAAAAGGGTCATCCTACAAGGCTAAGCCTAGTATGAGCTCTGCATATCAGTGACTACATATGTCTGAGTATCAGTGCTCGGCTCATTGATGAGTCCACGATTTGGACTCATTTAGGACTTTATTTGGATAGATTTAGTGTCTTCAAATGCTTATTTTGTGCCAATAACTCATGTAAAATCCTTGATTTACAGGTATTTGGATTGAGAAACAAAGCACAGACACTAATTTGCAAAGAAAAATGAAGCAAGCTGAAAGAAGTAAGAAAAGACAGCTTGGTGATCACCAAGTCCATTTGGTGACTCATCGAATGGCCATGACCTCGCCTAAAGTTCTAGTGTGCCAAGCCATGAAGGAGAAAATCAAGTTGGCGAAAGAAAGAAGCAGTCGGTGAATCGCTGAGTGGTTCTGCGATGCAATGTTAGATCTCCCAAAATTACAGACCTTAAGGATGCTGAAGGCCAAAGCAAGAAGGAAATAAAATGGGTCAAAGGGTAGATCACTGAGCTAATCGGTGAGCCCGACTTACTGCACCGAATGTCCTTCGCAGCATATTTTTGGCAACTATAAATACGTTTTTGAACATTAAGTTTAGGGGAGAGATCAGATTGTAGAGTTTTTATGATTATCAAGTATCTTATTTTTGAACTCTAAGTTTGGAGACAAGTTCTCCTTAGCTTTGAAGAATTGAAGTTTTCCATCTTTGAGAAATTGGAAGTGGATCTTTGAGATTCTTCAATTTGGACCTTTGTAAAGACAAAATTAATCGTACCCAGTTGATGGAAACACAATTTGGTAACGATTTTTATCTTTTTATGATGTCTAGCTAAAACCCCGATTCCCGGGGTATGATAATGTGATTATGGGCTGATTTAGCTTATGGGTATTGTTAATTGTTAGTTTAAATGTTGTTTAGAAGTTATTTCAATTAGTAATTGTGGTTCCATTTAAAGAATTGTAGTTGCAAATGCAGTTCTACCTTCGTGTTTTTGGCTTGCTCGAGAGAAAAGTTTTCAAACCAAGATTATTGAATTGATGGTCTATGGATATTGGGATGTCATGGGTTCAGCTTGAGAGAGTGAATCCTAAACTCGTTTCCACACATTCAGCTCGAAAGAGTAAATGGACTAAAGCGTAGGCTGTTCTTATTTGCATGCTTGTTAGTGTTCGAGAGAAACCAACTTGATTCGGGGTAAATTGTTCGAGAGAAATTTTATCCCCTCTAAAGTCTAGCTTATTCACTAATTTACAGCTAGCTATTTACTAACCGTTGCAATTACCCATTTGTCTACATTAGCCTATAATCGAATCACATCCCAAGAACCTGTCTCATTATTGTTATTTTGTAGTATTTGTTGCTGCTGTAGTTGATAATTACAATCAAAACCCCCTTATTTGACGTTCGTGTCACCGCCTGATTTACATTATGTTTTATTTGATAATGTCTATTTCTATGATTGACTTGAACATATTTGTACTTTACTTTTGAATCTTAAACACATACCACTCCCTGTGGGATTCGACCCCAACTCATTTAGTTGGGTTATTGTACTGACTAACGATCGTAGACTGTTAGAACTGGATTAAGTGTCCTTGATAACGTTAATCAAAATGACGCCGTTGCCGGAGAGTGGTGCTGGTTAAGATTCTTTAGTTAAGTTGAATTTTGTTATTGTTAGTTATAGTTGAATCTACTTACTTTTAGTTTTGGTTTTCATGTTGCTTGTGGCTGAGATTTAAGTCACTATTGTCGCAATGCCCAGCTCATGGAATCTCAGATAACATGCTACTAGACTACTTCTATAGAGGTCTTGGTCCGAAAAACAGAGGAGTGGCTGACCAAATTATGGAATTGGAGGTACCGTACAAAAAGAAAGATCAGTACACTCCCCCTCAAGAGCGTAGAAAGTCGATGGAATGCGAGGGTGGAAAAGTAGAAGAGATATTTGATGAGTCCACGATTTGGATTCTTTTAGGGCTTTATTTTGATAGATTTAGTGTCCTCAAATGCATATTTTGTCTCAATAACTGATGAAAATCCTTGAGTTTCAGGTATTTGGAGTTAGAGACAAAGCATGGACACTATTGGGCAGAAAGGAACAAGGAAGCTGAAAAGAACGAAGAAAAGACGGCCTGAGGATCGCCGAAACCATTAGGCGAGTCGCCGAAACCATTAGGCGAGTTGCCGAATGGCTATGGTCTCGCCTAATGTTCTAGTGTGCCAAGCTCAGAAGGAGAAAATCGAGTCGGCGAGATAAAGGAGCAGTCGGCGAGTCGCCGAATGATTCCGCGATACAGTACTCCATCGCCCAACATTACTAAACTTGAATTTGCTGAAGGCCAATGCAGAAAGGCGATGAACCAGACCAAAGGGTGGATCGCCGAGTGGATCAGTGATCCCGACTAACTGCGCCGAGTGGTCCTTCGCAACACACTTTTTAACAATTATCAATACTTGTTTGAATTTTTAGTTTAGGAGGCAATCAGTATCAAACTTTAGAATATCAAACATTATTTTTAGTTTTTAGAACTTAGAGTTTTGGAGACTTTGTTCCTTAGCTTTAAAGATTTGAAGGTTTCCATTTCTAAGCAATTGGAAGTGGGTATTAAAGATTTTTCATCTTAGACGTGTGTAAAGACAATATCTATCATACCCATTTGATGGAAACACTTTTTGGTATCGATTTCTATCTCTTTACTATGTCTAGCTAAAACCCCAATTCTTGGGGTGTGATTATGTGAATATGGTTTGAATTTACTGGTAGGTATTGCTAATAGATAGTTAATTTGTTGTTTAAAGGTGATTTCATTTAGTAGTTGTGTTTGAATTTAATGGGGTTGTAGTTGCAAATACAATTTTATCTTCGTGTTTTTGGATTGCTCAAAAGAGAGGTTTTAAATCCAAAACTACTGAATCGATAGTCTGTGGTTATTGGGTTGTCGTGGGTTCAGCTCGAGAGAGTGAATCCTAAACCTTACCCCACACATTCAGCTCAAGAGAGTGAATTGACTAAGGCGAAGGTTGTGCTTCATTGTCGCTTATTGGTGTTCGAGAGAAACCGATTTGATTCGGAGTAAATTGTTCAAGAGAAAATTTACCCCCACTAAAGTCTAGCTTAGTTACCAATTTATAGTGATTTACTATCAATAGCATTTACCCGGTTGTTTATTTTAGCCCATATTCCTTTCACATCCCAAGAATCTTGTCTCCATATTTATATTTCTATATTATTTGCTGCTTCTAGTTGATAATTGACTACAAAAACCCCCCTTCGATAATTGACACTTGTGTCGTCCTTTAATTTGATACGTTTTTCTTCGTATAAATCTTTAGATATAATTGACTTGAGCGAAGTTCTTACTTTTCTCTTAATTCTCGATTACAAACCGCTCCTTTAGGACTCGACCCCAACTTACTAGTTGGGTTATATTACTATTGAACGACCGTGGATGCTTAGTATTGGATGAAGTGCCCGGATACGTCAAATCAAAATGGTGCCGTTACCGGGGAGTGGTGTTAATTAAGAATTTCTAGTTAAGTTGAATTTTGCTCTTGGTAAGTGTAGTTCTACTTACTTTATTTTCAGTGTTGTTTTGCTTGTTTGTGTTGAAAACATGAAGTATGAGCGTAAACGGCAGCAATGGCAGCCAAGTAGGCCATCAAGACAACATCGGAAACCTCAACGATGTCAACGAGCCTCATGCTAATGACCCCAATCTCATGGGCGGTATGTGTGCTATTCTCTTGCCTCCGACCAAAGGGAATGCGGTATTTCACATCACGAGTACTATGTTGCAACTCTTGCAACTAAAGGGGCTTTTCAGTTGTTTTGCTCATGAGAACCCTCATGAGCATATTAGAAACTTCGTGGATGTATACGGACCGTTATCCTTCAAGAACATATCCCAAGAGTCGGTCCAGTTGAGGTTGTTCCCATTCTCTGTGATGGGAGAGGCGTGCAAGTGGCTGGCTGAATTGCCATGTGAATCAATTACTTCATGGGAAGAGTTGGTTACCATATTTCAAGTGCAATTTTTCCCTCCTTCAAAGATGATGGCTCTTCGGGATAGCATTCATAGATTTAAGTGTCTAGGTGAGCCAATACACAAAAGTTGGCTGCGATTTAAGAAGTTGATGCTTCAATACCCAACCCACGGATTACCTGATAATGTATTGTTGCAGTATTTTTACCGGAGTCTTGACTCGGTAAATAAGGGTGTTGCTAACCAACTTTCTCCGAGAGGTTTGATGCAACAACCTTATGTGATAGCAGCTCAGCTCTTAGATGGCATGACTACCATAAATAGCGCGTGGTATACCCGTGAAGACCAGGTCTCCCCTCTCACGTTTAAGTTGATTAAGGAATAGATGGCGAAGGACCAAGAGAGGGACCAAAACATGGCCAAAATCATGACACAACTTGATATTATGTCTTAAAATGTCATGGGAGCTGGTGCTCGAAGTGACAATGCCGTGGGTGTCGGGTGTGCTAATCCAGATGAGTCCAAGTTTGAAGCCTTGTATAATGAAGTGGTAAATTTCCTAGCCAACCAAAGTTGTGGCTATCGTTCAAACTACCTGAGGCAGGGTGGTAACCAAGGTTGGGCAAAGGATGAAGGTTGGAAAGATCGAGATCGTGAATGGAGGGACCGTAATCCAAATTGGAAGGATGGGGAGAAGGATAGATATGTATCTCCCCATGAGCGCCAAAAGCCAAAGGATTCGGAAGGTGGATCTCTAAATCAACTGGAAGTCCTGCAAAATTCAGCGAGGTATGTGTCTACTCGGCGCTTCACCGAGCGAATTGGCGAGTAAGACTAATGTCGCCGAACAGGCAAAAATTGGACGATGTTGAAGGCCAAAAGGTTATATTTTTCAAACTCCTTCACTTTCCCTCTCTTTAACGCTTCACAAACGCATACCTGCATGTTATTCTCTATATTTTTTTTTATTTTTTTTTTGCATTCTCTAAGTGTTTTAGTCATCGATTTGTGCTCGGAATTTGGATTACATTGCCGCCTAGCAATTCAATCTTAACTTAATCAACATTAAAGGTTGGTTTTCTGATCACCGAGTTTGTTTTTGACATTTTGAACTCTTATGCAAATGATTTTACCGTGTTGTCGTATGTTGGGCCTCTAATAGGATTAGTATGCTTAAATGCCAATTTTAATTTGAATATCTTGCCCGTAGTGTTTTGATTGTTGAAATCTCGTAGCTTGGTGCATTGAAATAGATTAAAATTATGTGGGGTAGTGTTTGTATGTTATGGGTCTTGTTTGAATTTGTGTTGTGCATGCTTTAATTTTGTTTTTGGGGGTTGCGGGGTTGATTTCGAGAAGTTGGATTGAAAATAGGCATGCTGGGTCGTTTGGCAAACTAAGTCGAGCTCGCCGAACCACTCGGCGGTTCGCCTAATGTCCCCATCTCGCCTTTAATTTCATGCTATGTGTTGTTAGATTCTGTAACTTTTGGTGAGAAGCTTGAGGTCGCCGAAGGAACTCGGCGACTCACCAAAAGACTTCTTGATCGCCCTTAGTCTGCACCCCTAAATCCTTTTCGCACTGTAACTTTCGATGAGCTAGTTCTTGCTCGCTCAAAGTTGTCGGCGATTCGTTGAAAGGGTCTCCCATCGCCAAATTGCCATAGCTTTAAAACTAATTTTTTGTGCTTATGTTTGAATATTTCCTAACTTTGTCTTAATGCTTTGTAGACATGGCTAGACCAAAAGTTGCTAGGAAAATCATGCCACCTCGAAAGATAAGAGCACGAAATTTCAAATTAAATGAAGGGAGGTTGAATCCTCCCAAGAAGGGCAAAGCAAGAACCTTCACCTGGAAACAAAGGCAAGCGCAAGAGGCCCATTTCTGACAGGAAGACTACTCCCCGAGACCCCTCTATTCCGTCATAGGCCCGGGGACTTTATACAGTTGTTCAGAAATTTTTGGCGGACACACCTGTAGCAACTCCTGGTGAATTTGGTGCTATTTTTCCTTTTGAAGGAACTCCGGGCACTGATGCCCAAGTCCAGACTGATGCACCTGGCACTAATGCCCAGACAGACGGAGCAACTACTTAGACAGGATCCCCTCTTTACCTTCCTCTCTGTCTATCTTTATGTTGACTTATGGATATTATAATTTCATTTGAATTTGAGGACAAATGTTTTTATTTGTGGTAGAGTGCGGCTCCCCTTTTCTGTGACATTCATAATTCTTGTTTTGTTTATATTTGGGCTTTAAGCTAAATATTGTGTTTTTACACTGCTTTTGTGGATACTTGAGCTTCTGGCTCCTTGCTTTTAATAGTAAACGATTTTTTTCCCTTCCGGAAATTTTTGCCACCTCTTGTATGTGTTGAATGTGGATGTTCCCTTGAAAATTTGATTACCGGTTTTGATCAATACCGATGACTCGAATAGTGCTTATAATCGAACAAAAATGAATGTGTGGCTACAACGAGGCCAATTGAAGTTGCATAGACAATATGTGAACTCGTTGCATCTCGTTGTGACTAGCCAAGTATCGAATTGAGTCTCTTGTGATTAACATTGCACACTAGCGAAAGTGTGAAGTCTTGTTTGACATTGGTGTAAATGCCTTGTGTGATGAGCTTACTGTGAACCATGTGTGATGACACCTAGAATTTGCCCTGTTGGTCCGATTGACTAAGTGATGCAATTTCTTGAGATGATCTTAGGCAACTTTAAAGAGTGTGAACCAATTTGACATTATACCTCTTTTGTGGCTTACCTTGTGAGTGTGTGAACCTCTTTTGAGCACCCTTTGAGCCTTAACCTTTTCTTGGAAGAAACTTGATAACATTGCTACCTTTTATTGACCCATTACCCATAATCCTCATGATCTGTGGTTTGTTTGAATAGCCAACTTAGGCCAAAAGCCTAAGTTGGGAGTGTGGTGAAAATAGAAGGCAAATCAAGAAAATGCAAAGAAGATCCTTTTTCCCATGTTTTGAGAAAAAAATGGAACCCCTCCATATATAATAAAAAAAAAAAGAAGAAGAGATTGGAAAAGAAAAAAAACAAGAAAGAAAAAGTTGTGAAATAAGGTTGTGGAAATACAAACAAAATGGGGTTTTCAATGACCCGTGGAAGATGAATAAGAGGTGACTTTTGAGCTTGAATGAAAATGATAAAGAGAAGGAAAAAAAGGTGTTGTTCACATCACATTTCATGAGGATTTTAGCCTATAAGCCTAAATGACTATACCATTACACTCGGCCTCAATACAAGCCTGGAAAAGATCTTTTTGATCTTAAATGAGCTGAAGCAAAAGTCGATTGGAAAATAAGGGCAAATCTATGGGTGAAATCATGCATTGTGTTTATCTTTGTGAGTATGAGTGGTGATCTTGATTCCGAAACTTTAAATGATTGAACCATTGAGTGGATATGAAATTATTCTTTGTGTGAGGGCATTTGAATACCTTTGTTGAGCTTGAACTTGCATTTGAAGCAAGTATAGTGAGCTTGAGATTCTTATGTAATGGTGAGTCACAACTTGAATCTTTGAGTGCACAATTGATCCTTTCACGAGTAAGTTGAGTCTTTTTGTATGCATTCATGATTGAATCTTGTGTAGCACTGTTTGAGAAATCCTTTATGAACTGCTGAACTTGAGTTTTACTTAAGGAGAAGCAAAAGTTTAAGTTGGGGGTGTTGATGAGTCCACGATTTGGACACTTTTAGGGATCTATTTTTATAGATTTAGTGTCCTCAAATGCATATTTTGTCTCAATAACTGATTAAAATCCTTGAGTTTCAGATATTTGGAGTTAGAGACAAAGCATGGACACTATTGGGCAAAAAGGAACAAGGCAGCTAAAACGAACGAAGAAAAGACGGCATGAGGATCGCCTAAACCATTAGGCGAGTCATCGAATGGCTATGGTCTCGCCTAATGTTCTAGTGTGCCAAGCTCTGAAAGAGAAAATTGAGTCGGCGAGATACAGGAGCAGTCAGCAAGTCGCCGAACGATTTCGCGATGTAGTACGTCATCTCCCAACATTACAGAACTTGAATTTGCTGAAGGCCAATGCAGAAAGACAATGAACCAGACCAAAGGGCGGATCGCCGAGTGGATCGGCGATCCTGACTAACTGCGACGAGTGGTCCTTCGCAACACACTTTTTGACAACTATAAATACTTGTTTGAATTTTTAGTTTAGGAGGCAATCAGTATCAAACTTTAGAATATCAAACATTATTTTCAGTTTTTAGAACTTAGAGTTTTGGAGACTTTGGTCCTTAGCTTTGAAGATTTGAAGATTTCCATTTCTAAGCAATTGGAAGTGGGTATTGAAGATTCTTCATCTTAGACGTTTGTAAAGACAATATCTATCGTACCAATTTGATGGAAACACTTTTCGATATCGATTTCTATCTCTTTACTATGTCTAGCTAAAATCCCAATTCTTGGGGTGTGATTATGTGAATATGGGTTGAATTTACTATTGGGTATTGCTAATAGATAGTTAATTTGTTGTTTAAAGGTGATTTCATTCAGTAGTTGTGTTTGAATTTAATGGGATTGTAGTTGCAAATATAATTTTATCTTCGTGTTTTTGACTTGCTCGAGAGAGAACTTTTAAAACCAAAACTATTGAATCGATAGTCTGTGGTTATTGGGTTGTCATGGGTTCAGCTCGAGAGAGTGAATCCTAAACCTTCTCCCACACATTCAGCTCAAGAGAGTGAATTGACTAAGGCGAAGGTTGTGCTTCATTGCTGCTTATTGGTGTTCGATAGAAACCGATTTTATTCGGGGTAAAATGTTTGAGAGAAAATTTACCCCCACTAAAGTCTAGCTTAGTCACCAATTTATAGCGATTTACTATCAATAGCATTTACCCGGTTGTTTATTTTAGCCCATATTCCTATCACATCCCAAGAATCCCGTCTCCATATTCATATTTCTATATTATTTGCTGCTTCTAGTTGATAATTGACTACAAAACCCCCTTTGACAATTGACACTTGTGTCACCCTTTAATACGATATGTTTTTCTTCGTATAAGTCTTTAGCTATAATTGACTTGAGCGTAGTTCTTGCTTTTCTCTTAATTCTCGATTACAAACCGCTCTGTTGGGACTCGACCCCAACTCACTAGTTGAGTTATATTACTATTGAATGACCGTGGATGCTTAGTATTAGATGAAGCGCCCGAATACATCAAATCAATACTTTCACTCATTCTCCACAAAGTGGAAGAACACGACGAAGTGTTGAATGAGATAAAGGAGAATGTCTCACTGATGAATCAAATGACTGTTTCCCATTCCATATCTATTAAGTTGTTGGAGACCCAAATGGGTCATGTGTTGTCTCGTCTCTACACCACAAATCAAGACTGAGTGGGGAAGTTGTGTCACGACGTTAACTAAGGCGCTTCTTGGGAAGAAACCGAAGTGTTTATCTCTTAATTTTTGTTTCAGAAATAATCATGTGTTGATTTTGTAGGTTGAAGTGTAGAATGTGCTTGAAAAATGCAGGTTGGCGAGCCAAAAGTCCGGTCGGTGACTCGCCGAAGAGGTCGGCGAGCCAGGAGAAGATTGGCGAATCGTCAACCAGGTCGGCAATCACGATTTTGTCCGCCGTTTGGACCCCCACATTAACTGGAGGTCCTGTAAGACTCGACGAGGTAAGTTCCCACTCGACGTGTCGCTGAGTGGGTCGGTGAGCAGAACTTATGTCGCCGAATGGGCGAGAACTAGACGGTTTTAAAGGCCAAAAGTTCAAAAGTTCAAAATATTTCGCATTCCCTCATTTTGCTACTTGCCAAACTCACACCCGCACTATATTTTCCTATATTTTTGTGTTTTTATCGTGTTTTAGTCGTCGATTGTGTGTTCGGAGTTGGATTCTTTGCCGCCTAGCTTTTCAACTTGTTTATTCGTCTTCTAAGGTTGGTTTTCCTAACCGAGAACTTATATTTTGTGATTTTACTCATTTGCAATTGTTCTTATCTTAGTGTTGTGTGCTGGGCCTCTTTGATCGTAATTGTATGCTTGAATGCCTGTTTTAACTTGAATATCGTGCCTATAATGCATATATTGTTGATTTCCCAAATATTGTGTGCCTTAAAATTGATTAAAATTGTTGGGTTGTGCCTAATTGATGTTGATTCTAGTTGGGTAAAGTCTAAGTAACCCGCATTTGTGCGAAATGACGTATTTTTCCCAATGATGGAGAAGTTGACGTCATTATTAAGGGCAAAAGTCGTCAAATGGCCAAATTTGGCAAAACTAGGAGAAGTCTGAGTACCCGGGGGCATGAGTGTAATGGGTCTTAGTTTAATTATATGGGTGCATGGTTTGATTTTGTTTTTCGGGGGCTGCAGGGTTGAATTTGGAAGTCGGGGTTGAGAGTAGGCACGTTGGGTCGTTTGGCGAGCTGGGTCGAGATCGCCGAACCACTCGTCAGTTCACCGAATCCCCTTTTATCGCCTTTAATTTCATGCTAAATCTTGAGTTTGGTTCTGTAACTTTCAGCGATAAGCCTGAGTTCGCCGAGTTCACTCGGCGACTCGCCGAAGGTCCTTCTTGATCGACCTTTCTGAACCACTATCTCCTAAAATGCAATGTAACTTTCGGCGGGCTAGTCCTTGCTCGCCGAATACTGTCGGTGATTCGCCAAAAGGCCCATCCCATCGCTGACTTGCAAATTTTTCTAGGAATTTTTTAGTCAATCCTTTTGGCGATCCCGATCTGGCTCGCCAAAGAGATTCGGTGACTTGCCGACTGGTTCGGCGAGTTTGTCTGCAACTATTTTTTTGTGCATTTGCTTGAACTGTTCCTAATTCTTTGTAATGTTTTTGCAGATATGGCTAGACCAAAAGTGACCGGTAGAAACATGCCACCCCGCAACAGAGCTAAGAGAATAAAAATCAACGAGGATGCAGCAGCATCCAAGGCAAAAGGTACTAAACTTCCCACAACAAGTGGGAAGGTAAAGGGCAAGGCACCTGCACCTGCGTCATCGGAGGTCAGCTCCGATATTGATGGCATCTATGCCACTCGCCTCACCATTTCTGAGAGTGAGGATGAGCATCAGGCTGCCACTTCTGAGTGTGAGAATAAGCTACTAGCAGCCCAGAAAGCGGAGGTGCATTCAAAGAGGCTAAATGATCCATCTAGGAGCAGTACATCCCAGTCCACTACTCATTTTCCCGCTCCAGCACAGTCTGTGGTCCTAGAACCACCGGTACAGGGTCCTTCTCCCCGGTCTATGAATAGACTGAAGACTGAGGGATTGAGGACCATAATAGAGAAGAAGAGGTTGTCATAGACAGGTACCCTGAGATCATGAGTTGCCTGAGGTCACACAAATTCCATCTATTCACCAAGCCCCGTGGCCCATATATTCCAAATTGGGTCAGATAATTCTACAGTGCTTACATTGCCTTGATACCACAAGGGAAGAAGCCGACAGCCAAATTCAAGCTGGTTGACTATATGGCTGTCAGGGGCAGAAAAGTGAAGTGCGATAGTGATGCTATCAATGCTATCCTAGAGTGCTCAAATGATATTGACGATGACTGTCAATACATGATTAGGAAAAAAATGCTGGAGAACATGAAAAAATGGTTTGCCCCTCTGATATTAGACGGTACTCCCAAGTGGCTTGAGGTTGGGGAAGCTATTGAAAAGAATGACCTCAATGTCACAGTGAGGTATTTGTTTAGCTTCATCAGCAGTACCATTATGCCATCCCAAAATGAGTCGATTCTCCACCACGCCAAGGCAGCCTATCTAGGTTGCATCATTGATGAGACGAGGTTGAATCTGGGGATGATTATTGCACAGGTAATGCTTATGAGGGCCAAACAGTACCAGACTTCCCTTCCCTTTCCAGTGTTGATCATCGAGCTGTGCAGATAGGCTCGGGTACCTAGAGATGAGAAGAAGGATGTGGAAGTGATTCCCACATCCTTTACCGACATCCGGAGGATTGAGGCGGAGTACTTGAAAGATGAGGCAGAGAAGAAGAAGGCAACCCCAGTGGAAACTTCCTCGGGTGTAGATATAGATGTACTACCTGCAGAGGCACCTTTGCCTACTCCGGCCCCTGGGGCTTCAGGTACATCTAGTTATGCCCATTATGATACTCCCAGTTCCTCTGTTGCTCTGTTGCCTTCCGGATCTTGTACTATTTTTGCTGCTGCTGGCCGACCTCCACTCACTCAGGCTGCATTACTACAAATGGGACAGCTAGCCCATTATGCTGATCGTTGTGCTGCAAGACTTGAGACCTCCATTCCGGGCATGATTCAGACAGCGCTCATTGATGTTGTGACACCTTTGAGTGCTACCATTGATGCCCTTGCGACTAGGATAGTGGTGTGCGAGCATGGCCAAGAGGCCACCGAGGAGGTGACAGCTCTAAAGGCCGCTATTGTTGCACTAAATAGAGATGTGGACCAGCTAAAGTACACCGACATGTCTATGATTTTCGATACAGTGGAGATCCCAGATGTGCCAGTAGAGCCAGATATGTCTCCGGCTACCACCGGAGATGATGTTCGAGTTGGGGAGGTAGTTGATCCCGATTCTGAGGCTGAGATGGATGAGGAGATGCTTGAGGTTGATGAGGGGGCTTCTTATGAGGGCCTTACGGAGACTGAGGAGGTCGTGGTAGATGCAGTTGTGTAGACATCTTTGGCAGACACACCTTTGGCAGCCTCTAATGGACTTACTACTGTTGAGGTGGCTCCGGGCACTGATGCCCAAGATTAGAGTGTTGCACCGGGCATTAATTCCTCGACAGACGGAGCGACTCTGTAGACAGGATCCCTCTTTACCTTCCTCTCTGTCATTCTTATTGATTGTTGGATGTTTATTGCATTTGAGGACAAATTGCTTTTTATTTGTGGTGGGGTGAGGTATTTCCATACCTACCTCTTGTGATTATTGTTTTGTTTATACATTGGGTTTTGTGCTATAAGTTGTGCTTTGGCACTGTTTTTGTGGATATTTGAGCTTGTGGCTCCTTGTTTAAATTGTAAATGGTTTTTGACCCCTTTTTAAAATTGTGCCACCTCTTGATTGTGTTTGAATGTGGTTGTTCTTTTGCAAATTTGAGTATCGGTCTTGATCAGTACCGATGACTTGAAAAGTGCTCATAATCAAACAAAAATGAATGTGAGGCTACGATGAGGCCAAATGAAGTTGCATAGGCAATATGTGAACTTTTTGCATCTCGTTGTGACTAGCTGATTATCAAATTGAGTCTCTTGTGATAAACATTGCACACTAGCGAAAGTGTAGAGTCTTGTTTGGCATTGGTGTCAATGCCTTGTGTGATGAGCTTATCGTGAACCATATGTGATGACACCTAGAATTGGCCCCGTTGGTCCGGTTGACCAAGTGATGTGAGCTCTTCAAAATGATCTTAAGCAACAATTTTAAAGAGTGAAACAATTTGACATTATACCTCTTTTGCGGCCTACCTTTTGAGTGTGTGAACTTTGTTTGAGCACCCTTAGCCTTACCATTTTCTTTATCCATTACCCATAATCCTCATGATTTGTGGTTTGTTTGAATAACCAACTTAGGTCAAAAGCCTAAGTTGGGGGTGTGGTGAAAAGAGAAGGTGAATCAAGAAGTGCAAAGAAGTCCCCTTTGACCCGTGGTTTTGAGAAATATGGAACCCCTCCATACAAAAAAAAAAGGGAGAAGAGAAAAACAAAAGAAGAATGAAAAAGAAAAAAAAGAATGAAAAAGTTTGAAATAAAGTTGTGAAAATGCAAAAGAAATGGGGTGACCAATAGTCCATGAAAAGTGAATAATGGGGTGACTTTTGAGCATGAATGATAATGATGAAGAAAAGGGATGAAAGTGTTGTGCATAACACATTTCATGAGGATAGCAGCCACTTAGCCTAAATGATCATACCTTTACACAGCCCCATTACAAGCCTCGAAAAGACCTTTTTGATCTTGAGTGAGCTGAAACAAGTGTTGATTGGAAAATAAGGCAAACTTATGGGTGAAGTCATGCATGTGTTCTTCTTTGTGAGTGTGAGAGTTGTATGTGATTTCAGAGCTATTAATTATTAAACCATTGTGAGTGAATATGGAATCATTATTTGTGTAAGGGCATTTGAGTACCTTTGTTGAGGTTGAACTTGCATTTGAAGCAAGTATTGTGAACTTGAGAATCTTTGATATTGGTGAATCACAACTTGAATCTTTGAGTGCACAATTGATCCTTGCATGAGTAAGTTGACTCTTTTTGCATGCATTCATGATTGAGTCTTGTGTAGCACTGTTTGAGGCATCCTTTTAGAACTGCTGAACTTAAGTTTTACTTGAGGACAATTAAAGTTTAAGTTGGGGGTGTTGATGAGTCCACGATTTGGACTCATTTAGGGATTTATTTGGATAGATTTAGTGTCCTCAAATATTTATTTTGTGCCAATAACTTATGTAAAATCCTTGATTTCCTGGTAATTGGATTGAGGAACAAAGCATGGACACTAATTTACAAAAAGGAACGAAACGAGCAAAAAGAAGGAAGAAAAAAGTGCCTCGTGATCGCCAAGTCCATTTGGCGACTCGCTGAATGGCCATTACCTCGCCTAAAGTTCCAATGTGCCAAGCCATGAAGGAGAAAATCAAGTTGGCGAGAGAAAGAAGCAGTGGGCAAATCGCCAAGTGGTTCCGCGATGCAGTGTCAGATCGCCCAAAGTTACAGACCTTTAGGATGCTGAAGGCCAAAGCAAGAAGGCGATGAAATGGGCCAAAGGGCGGATCACCGAGCTAATCGGCGATCCCGACTTACTGCGCCGAATGGTTCTTCACAGCATATTTTTGGCAACTATAAATACGTTTTTGAACATTAAGTTGAGGGGAGAGATCAGATTGTAGAGTTTTTATGATTATCAAGTATCTTATTTTTGAACTCTAAGTTTGGAGACAAGTTTTCTTAGCTTTGAAGAATTGAAGTTTTCCATCTTTGAGAAATTGGAAGTGGGTCTTTGAGATCTTCAATTTGGAACTTTGTAAAGACGAAATTAATCGTACAAAGTTGATGGAAACACAAATTGGTAACGATTTTTATCTTTTAATGATGTCTAGCTAAAACCCCAATTCTTGGGGTGTGATTATGTGATTATGGGCTTATTTAGCTTGTGAGTATTGTTAATTGTTAGTTTAAAGGGTAAATTACATAAATCTCATAGTTTTAATGTGAAATTGCAATTTATCCCTAATAAGTTTCTAATTACATTAATCCCATAAAAATTTAAAAAATGGATACAATAATTGAAGCTAGGATACATTAATATGTAGCTCGGATACATTAATATGTAGCTCGGATACATAATATGTAGCTTGGATACATTAAATGTTGGCTCGGATACATTAAAAACTAGCTCGGATATATTAAATACTGGCTCGGATACATTAATATGCATCTCGAATACATTAAAGAAATAAGGGATTTTTGAGATTTTTAAAAGTAATAGGGGATAATGGAAATAAGTGAAACAAAAGGTGTGTATTTCTGTAATTTGTCCTAGTTTAAATGCTGTTTAGAAGTGATTTCAATCAGTAATTGTCGTTCAATTTAAAGAATTGTAGTTGTAAATGCAGTTCTACCTTCGTGCTTTTGGCTTGCTCGAAAGAGAGGTTTCAAAACCAAGATTACTGAATTAATGGTCTGTGGGTATTGGGTTGTCATGGGTTCAGCTCGACAGAGTGAATCCTAAACCATTTTTCACACATTCAGCTCAAGAGACTGAATGGACTAAAGTGTAGGTTGTTCTTATTTGCATGCTTGTTGGTGTTCAAGAGAAACCAATTTCATTCGGGGTAAATTATTCGAGAGAAAATTTATCCCCTCTAAAGTGTAGCTTATTCACTAATTTATAGCTATTTACTAACAGTTGCAATTATCCATTTGTCTACATTAGCCTATAATCGAATCACATCCCAAGAACCCATCTCATTATTGTTATTTTATAGTATTTGTTGTTGCTGTAGTTGATAATTACAATCAAAAACCCCTTATTTGGCATTCGTGTCACCCCCTGATTGACATTATGTTTTTATTCGATACTGTCTATTCTTATGATTGACTTGAACATATTCATACTTTACTTTTGAATCTTAAAGACGTACCACTCCCTGTGGGATTCGACCACAACTCATTTAGTTGGGTTATTATACTGACTAAAAGATTGTAGACGCTTAGAACTGGAGTAAGTATCCTTGATAACGTTAATCACTCATCAGCATCCTTGGCTTAACTAGAGCCCACCATCGACGTCTCTCTCAAAGAATCCTACATAGCTGTCTCAACATCTGCTAAATCATCATACATATCTGCGTCTCTAACACCGAGCTTCTCCTCATCAATCTCAGCCTCAGACTCAACAGTTGTGCCCTCTCTATCAATATCTTCGGTCGTAGTAGCTGGAGGAATCTCTGAATTGGCAGGGACACCTGCACTCGGGATATCGAGATCTCCACCATACCAAAAAGCATCGACAAATCTATGGACTTCAGCTCGTCCACATCTCTTCTCTACCCAGCAACATTGGCCTTCAAGGCCGTCGCAGTAGTAGAATTACCCCGACCCTGCTCACAAGCATCTACCCTCACAGCAAGGGCATCTAGTGCAAGTCGGTGTCCATTAATCAACTCCCTATGCTCTCTCATCTCAACCCTAATCAAGGCCAAGGCAACAGAAATCACTCGCTCCATCATCCCAGGCATAGCGGCCTCAACTCAGGAGGCACGCACATCAGCAGATTGAGCCAGATGGCCCATCTTGTATAGCATTGCCTGGGCGAAAGAGAGTCGTGAGGCAATAGTAGTAGCAACACAGAGGGAGGGGGTACAACAAATGAACTAGGAGGTGCAGAAGTAGAGGGGGCAGATGTACATGTAGGCTCTCTGGTCTGAGAAGGAAGTATTGCCTCAATCGGCAACATATCAACATCAACTACCAGGGACGTATCCACCGATACAGCTCTCCTCCTATCGGCCTCATCTCTCATATACTCGGCCTCGATCCATCAGATTTCAATAGATAAAGTGGTAGTCACCTCCACATTCGTCTTCTTATTCGTATAGACATGGGCCCGCCTACATAGCTCAGTGATCAGCACCGAAAAGGGAAGAGAAGTATGAATCTGCTTTGCCCTCATGGCCATCTCCTGCTCTATAATCAAGCCTAAGTTCAGCTTCTCCCGATCTAAGATACAGCCCAAACACGCAGCCTTCGGGTGCCGGAGGATCGACTCATTTTGCGATGGCATAATAATGTTGTTGATGAATACGAACCAATATCTAGCTTCCATGTTGAAATTCTTCTTCTCAATAAGAATACCAGCCTCCATCCACTACGGCATAGTGTCAGAAATCAGTGGTGCTAACCAACCCTTCAAATCATCGAGGGTCTTTATTTGGATTTTCTCTATATAATAGTGCATGAATTTCAGTGTATACTCGAGTACCTCATTAATATTCGTGTTGCTGCACTTCACATTCTTCCCCCGAACTACCACATAGTCAACCGGCTTGAAAGCACTAGCTTTTTTCTTTCCCTTCGGCACCAACTCCCTGTATGACGAATAAGACTCCCGAATCCAAGTAGGGATGTAAATTCCTTGGGGCTTCGTGAAGATTTCAAATTTGTGGAACTTCAAGGTGCTCCACACTTCTCGATACCTATCTACCACACCGTCTGTAGACAACCAGTTCTCTTCAAGAATGGTCCTCAAACCCTTGGCCTTTAGCCTGTTCAGTGATCAGGGTGGATGAACCTAAACTGGCAAAGGGGCCTGTACTACTGCCTGAGCTGGAACTGGAAGAGGCGGAGGAGGCACCGGGATCCTAGACGGATCATTCACTGACTTGGAGTGTAGCTCCGCTCTCCTAGCCTGTAGGAGCTGGTCATCTTCCGGCTCAGATACGGAGGCCGGATAACTGCCCTCAGAATAGCCCTCACTCTTAGAAGTAGCGAGGTGAGTGGCATAGAAACCCTCACTGTCAGATCTCCTCTCTGCTGGTGTGGATTGTATATGAACTTTGCCCTTGCCTTTTCCCCCTTTTGGAAGAAGTTTGGAAACCGGGATCCGGGAAGCTGCAGCATCCTCATTAATAACAATCCCTCTAGCCCATTTTCGGGGAGGTTGACTCCTTCCTTCAACCTTGGGTCTAGCAATTTCTACAAAACAAAACCACACACGTTAGATGCAATTCGAAAGAATTTTCAAAGTATGAAAACTACACAGAAAGACTCGAAGAACCGTTCGGGGAGTCGCCAAACTCCTTTGGCGAGCCAAGTCGGGCTAGCTGAAAGTTTCAGAGTAAAATATTTCAAATGTAAGAACAGGTCAGTGATATCCAAGGTCATTCGGCGGATCACCGACACCATTCGGTGAACTAGAAGTAGCTCGCCAAATGTTGCAGAACAATTTCAGGAATTAGGGGCGCAGAAGGGCGATCAGAAGGAACTTTCAGCGAGCTCAGGCATATCGCCAAAAGTTACAGATCTCAAGCCAACAAAATGGATAATTCTAAGGCGATCTAAGGGTCTGTAGGTGAACCGCCGAACCACTCGGCGAGCTCGACCCAGCTCGCTGAATAGTCCAACCTGCCAAATTTTCACCCCGACCTTCAAAATCTAACACGTAGCCCACGAAAACAAAATTATCCCACTATTCCATGCGATTGGGTTCAGACCCATACTACTCATGCCCACGGGGTACTCAGACTTCCCCTGATTTGGCCAAAATTGGCCAATTGATTTCTTTTCCCTTAAGAATGACTTCAACCACTCTATCATTGGGCAAAATTTGAAAATTGGCACAATTCGGGGTTACTCAGTCTTCACCCCCACTAGACCCACAATAAATTCACCACAACCCAACAAATTTAACATGCTTAGACACGGGATTTCACAATTTATGGCCTATTACCAACAATTTAAACTAAATACGGGCAAACATTAACAACATACATTCAACAAATCATAATTAAACAGAGATAGAAACTACGCAATGATCATGCATTCGATTTCACCAAAATGTAAAGATGGGGTTTGGAAAACCAACCTTATATGCAGTGAATTTGAAAAGTTAGGCAAGAAACAAATCTAAAAATCCTCCCCGAGTTACCGATCCCACACAAAAATCAATTAAAATAGTACGAGAATAAGAAAATATATAATTGTGAAAGTTTGGAAGTCAAAAAGTATGAAATGCGGGAGAATTTAGAATTTAAAACGGTTTGGCCTATTTGACTCTTTAGTTCGTGTGCCGGTCGGTGATCATGATGTAAGTCGCCGACCCACTCAGCGAGGCACTGAGTAGCACTTTAGCCCACCGAGTTTTACAGAACCTTCAATAAGCTAGGTGGTTCAAATGGCGGTCCAAGTCGGGCTCGCTGACCTGTTTGGCGAGTCACCGACTAGACCTTTGGCTCGCCTAACTGCCCATTTTCCCAAAATTTCAAATTTTCAACCTGCACATTCAACACCCATTATTCAAATCACAATAATAAAAACTTAAACACTTGCGTTGCCACCCAAGAAGCGCCTTATTTAATGTCGTGGCATGACGTGGATACACTTTTAAGGTTCATTTTTTGGGTTGGCAAATGTATCACTTGGTAGACCCCCTTTTGGCCTTGGGTTCAAATGAGACGAGATTTGACCCATTTCTATTTCCAGTTGTTTGATAGATATTGAGTGAGAGGTATCAATCTAATTTAGTGTGGAGACGTGCTCTTTCATTTCTTTAAGCACCTTGTCCGACCCTTCTACTTTATTGAGAATGCGTGCAAGCATGTCTTCGGTACGAAAGTTCTCCGGATCAACCCTTTGTTTTTTTGGCTTTTGACGCATATGGGGAGGAACATATATTTCCTTATCACCATCCCTTTCCTTCCAATTACTCCCACGATCACGCCATTCCCTATCACGGTCTCTCCAATCGTCATCACGCTCTCTATTCTAACCTTGATTCTTTCCCGGTCTTGGATAGTTCGGATGGAAACCTCCTCCTTGATTTGCAAGAAAATTCACTTCCTCATTATATAGAGCCTCAAAGTGTGCATCATTCGGGTTTACCCCACTGACACCAACAGCATTCACAACTTTAGACCCACTACCCATCACATTTTACGACAAAATATCAAATTGGGTCATCATTTTCGCCATGTTTTGGTCTCGCTCCTGTTCTTTCTCTATCTGCTCCTTTTTCATCCTAAAGGTCAGAGTAGACACTTGATCCTCCCGATTGTACCAGGCTCTGTTTATCTTGCTCATACCATCGAGGAGATTTAATGTTATTTCGAAAGGTTGCTGCAGATACCTCCTTGAACAAGTTGATCAGCCACACTTTTGTTCATCGAGTTTAGACTCCGGTAGAAGTTTTGTAACAACACGTTGTGTGGAAGCCCATGAGTCGGACATTGAAGTAACAACTTCTGAAATCTCAGCCACGTCTCATGGATTGGCTCATCTTCTAAACGTTTAAAGCCCTAATTATTATCTCTCAAGGACATCATCCTCGAAGAAAGAAAGAACCTTATGTAGAACGCCTCAGTAAGTTCATCCCAATTGGTAAGGAATCCCTCGGTAAATCAGCTAACCATTTGCTCGCTTCCCGCCATCAAAGAGAAAGGGAATAACCAGAGACGGACTGACTCTTATGAGATGTTCTTGAATGAGAATGGACCACATACGTCCACAAAGTTCCGAATATGATCATGGGGATCCTCATGAGCTAGAACTGCATTTGCAACTACAATTCATGGGTTAATACATAGCTATCAATTAAACTCACTTCAAATCAGCATTTAAATCAGTAAACAATAATACCCGTAAGCTAATTAGAGCAAATAATCACATGATCACACCCCCAAGAATGGGGGTTTTAGCCACACATCATAAAAAGGAAGAAATCAATACCAATTATGTTCTCCATAATTTGGGTATTGCAATCCACATCTTTACAATGATCAAAATCTACTAAAAAACTCCTAAAACAAAGTCTCCAACACAAGCTTAAAGTTCTACAATGGAGAAATTACTCACGAAAAATGACTGGATCCATTTTCTGCCATTTAAATTTCAATTTATACGTTCTCAACTTTTGGCCTTCAGGACCACTAAGCGAGGTTAGCCGAGCATCGCCGACCAAGTCGGCGACGTGCCAATAGCTCCATTTCATCGCCAGTTTTCCTTGGCTCTTTAACCTTAGAATTCTGTGACTCTAGGGGATCAGGATCGAGGTCATCGATCCATTCGGTGGTTCACCAACTGTCCATGTCCATCGCCAAGTTGGTTTTTCCACAGGGTTGGCACGGTGGAACTTTTGGCAAGCTGAAGAGCAACTCAGCGGTTCACCGAGTGGTCTTGGCAATCACCAGGAATGCCTTTCTTCAACTTCTTCAGCTTTTTTGCTCCTTTTTTCCCGGTAATATCCTTGCCTTGCTCCTTTGCCTTCATTTCTAAAAATTAACACTTTAACATCAGTTTAGAGCATAAATTAGGCACTAAGGACAATAAAACTATGAAAACAAAGCCCTAAATGAGTCAAAATCTCAGACTCATCAAACCATCAGCTTAAAAAAATTTATGGTAATATTTACAGGTCTAAACTAATTTGGTTCAGTTTTCACAATCCTAATTACTCTTAGAGTTTTAGAAGAAATTTCAAGAGAAAAGAGGAGAAAGTTCAAGGCGTTCGTCAAAATTTCTTGTGGGTCAAAGGTTGTTTCGCCAAGGGTTTGATCCCTAAGAGGTATGTGAGTTCTCATAGTGTTGGGTTCGTTCATCCACACGCCAATCATGCTATTTTAATGTGATTTCATTCTCAAAGTTAAAGGATTTGAGTTCTTGATAAGTTTTTCTTGGAATTACATTTGTAATCTTGATTGTTGGAGTTCTGATAAGTTCTTGTGATGAGAATCTTGTGTTTGAGTATTGTTCTTGAATAGTTTAGAGAGGATTTCATTGTAATTATGTTGGGTCTATGAATCAGAAAGAGATTGAGGGAAATCGTTGGATTTTAGAGGAGTTAGAGCGTGAGAAAAAATAAGACAACTCATCAGTTTCAAGGAAGGAGCATGGGGCGCCGCGCCACTCAGTGCACTCCAAGCAACTTTCTGTAGGTAGGGCCCTAGGTCACTGCCCCACTCAGTGTGCCCTATACCACCTGTTGTAGTATAGGGGCTAGCGCCCCACGTCACTCAGTGCGCCAGGGTCGCCAGGTCCCTTACCCTTCCGTCTTTCTTTCCAGGTACATTCCCTTGAATCATACCTATGTTTTCTACTTGATATCCACACTCTAAACTACTTCTAAACATCTAGAAATCATTCATAACATGAATCATAGCCTTAAATTCATAATTCAAATTTAGTGTAGAGTTAAGAGTCAAGTCTTGAGAGTTCTTCGAGTCATTTTAAGAAGTCTTTTTACTATCTTTTAAACTTTTTTGTAAGAAATTGAGCAATTGAATTTAAAGAAGAGTGGAGTTGAGTTCACTTTCTTTAAAATGATATATGGGAACTAAGTATTCCAAAGAAAAATGTTTTTACATTTTGGAAAAGAGGAAACATCGATTTCCAAAAGAGTTCATGAGCAGTTTTGAGTATCATCTCTTTTAAGAGAAACTTTTTGAGTAATAATCTGAGATTTGAGGATGAGGAAATATTTTATTTAAAACATATGAGCTAAGTTATATTTTGGGAGTAGTATTGAACACCGATATGGTGGAGAGTTCTAACAACTCACAGCCCCCATAAACTATGTAGCCAACGTGGGTAGAAAGGGTCATACCTTTTAGACGATTCCTTATTGCTTTTTAGCATAAACTAGTGGATCCACTTGGTTGAGGAGTTCTATACCCCTGGCAAGGTATAGGACAGTTATGGCAGTGTGGATGAGATGTTGTATCATAACATAACTCATAGCGATGGTTGTCGGTTAGAGAATCTCCCAAACAGAGTTTATTTCATATTTTTGCATACAAACTAACTTATATTGTATTTTTCAATACATTGAGTTGTTATCTACTGTTTTTAAAAGCTTTTGTTTATATCGCATTATCCTTATTGCTTTTATATTGAAATGAGTTGAGTTGAGACGAGGTAAGTTGTTTCTTCAGTTCCAGTTCAAGCTTATGTCATGTTTTAGATTTCCCCTCGCATGCTCGTACATTCCATGTACTGATGCCATTTGTCCTCCATCTTTTATGATGTAGATACAGGTAACCAGGATCAGCTTCCAACGCTTCGTTGATCCAGTTGAGATTCCAGAGTTGTTTGGTGAGCCTCCTTGCTTTCGGAGGATCCCTCAGTTATTTCTGTCATGTTATTTCAGTTTTGTTAAAATGATCGGGGATCTTTTCCCAACATCCCTCATAGTATTAGAGGCTTCATCGATAGATATATAATAGTTCATGAGTCTTTTGATTTTCGTTTTTATGTTGAGACTTGAGTTGCCTCTTTTGCTAATTGAATGTTTATTTCTAAATCATTCTGAGTTTATCTTTTGAGACAGCTGAGTAAATTTTATCTTATTTTGAGTAAGTCTTCCACGGAGAGTTGATCCAGGACAAGTGTATAAAAAATAATAATCAAGATAGAAAAATATTATGAGTGTTACAATTTGTATAAATCTTCTAGTTCTTCATTTTCAAAATAATTTCAAACATTTTTAATTTGATCTTGAATTTATGTTGGATTTGATATATTTTGACTTGAATTTGATTTGTCATAAGTACTTTGATGACCGCCTTAAACAAGTTTTTCCACAAACAAGTGAATTTGATCTGGAAGGTTTTGATATTTAATTTATCTATGTCCTTTATTTTCAAGTATTTATAATGTGTACACAAATGTTTGAATGCTTGCAACTTATAGAAAATTTGTAATTCTTGACCCACGTTTTTTTTTTTTTGAAATTTTAATGACTTTTCTTAGTTAGGAACTCCTATTTATAATTATAAGATGAAAAATTGTGATGAGAATAAATTGTTTTTGATTTGTCAGGTTCAAATGACATGGTGATATTTAATTGTCGAAACAAGTCAAATGCGGTTGTATATTTTTATTCTCATCAAATGTAATGTTATGTCATTTTGATATGTGACATGATCTTATTTTCTCATTTATTTGATTTGGCATACCACATCAGTTGATATGTAGCATCAAACTAGACCTCTAGAATAAAATGAAATTATGTGTTTGGCAAACTGATATAATCTATCATTTGTAGCCCAATTAAATGAGTTAACGCACAACATTATGGTGCACGTGATACATTAGATATCAAGTCAAAAATTTTAATATTGTGCTTGCAGTATTATGATATATATATATATATATATATATTAAATTCTTTTAGTATTAGATATTTATAAATATGCCAAAATGTATAGCTACATAAAAAATTATAGTATATATCATACAACCTAATGTTAGTACAAAATTAAATGTGAAGATGTTTAAATTTTGACTACAAAATATTTGATATTGAAACAGATACCAAAATTATTGATTCACAATAAAGGTAGCTTGTAATTTCCTTAACATATATTTCTACGTAAGATTGTAAGGTGTACATATGATATAATTTGTTTTTATGTTTATTTTTTTAAAAGTATAAATCATAATTCTATATTATATGACTATAAATAAATCGAAGTTGAATCAACTATGGTTGCCAATGTTTCATGGATACTGCAAAATATCAAAATAAAATTTAAAATTATCGAATCATATTGAATTAATTTTATATGTTGTATAATAGTATTTTTTTAAAATAAAAAATTAAATTTACCTTAATCGAAGTTTGAATTGAACAAATTATTATTTTAAGATGTCTTGATTGAATGTCTTAAGGGAAAAAAAGTTAGAAATCGTGTCTGATCATACCTAAGTTCTAATTTTTGTTGATAGGCAGAACTTCATGTCAATTGAGAAGGTTTATTGTCTTAAAATATCGTGAAAATTGTCTTATGGGCAAAAGTTAGAATTTTCTAAAGTAAAGGCTTTTTTATAAAAGAAAAAAATAATATTTAACGGGGTTGAAAAATCAAGATCACCCATTACGGAGGTCATTTTAGATTAAAAAATTTAGAAGGGACAAATTATCAAAACCAGTCCATCTTAGGGTCATTACTAAAGTTGACGTGGAAAAGAGCTAAGATTGAAAGTTGATCTTTAAGAGTGAAAATGACCCAAATTAAATTTAAAAATTAATCAATCATCTCTTAAGTTATAGCCATGATTCTTTCAAACATAACCGATTCACGTTGCAATTGTGACCAATTATTGATTAAATAATCAAATTTAATCAATTATTTATAATTAAAGATATTTATGAAAAAGGCAATATGTCGTAAAATTGAGATAATCATTTAATTAATTTAATAATGAAATCCTTTTGATTTAGCAAAATAAAGTAATTATTAGTAATAGTGGAGTCCTGATCATATAATTAGACCACAGTTGGCTTTAATTTGACAAAATAAAAAACATACTCACTTTTGGTTTTTTAATAAATAAAGTAGTTTTAAAATTAATAAAATGAAATAATTAATACTTAAAATTATATGTAAAATATATAATAGTATATTAGGATATTTTGGTAAATGAAATAACAAAATAGCACCAACAATAATTATAAAAATAGTTTTGACATATTTAAATAGTTATTTCACTTTGTTTGAAATTCAAGAAACTTGATTAAGTTAAAAGAAAAAAGAATTAATTAATTAATTTAAAATATCTTTGGTAAAACAGGGTATTCACACCCACAACCACCACAACTAGGCATCATCACTACTAACTTCCATTAATTTTAAAAATAAAAAAATCTATTATTGATATAGTATTAGATTAATTTCACATTTTAATAAATTTTTTATTAGTATTTTAAATAAAGATAAATTTTACATACTAATATATTTATAATAATCATAATTATTTAGTATTCAAATTTTAAAACATCTCAATTTTGAGATGCATATTTAGATTTATACATCTTAATCTAAATACACATCTTAATATTTAGATATGCATCTAAATTCAAACATCATAATTTTATGGGATAAAGGTCTGAAAAATACCCCAATTTTGGTCGAATTTGCTGTTGCGATACTAAACTTTCATGAGGACCTATTACCTCCCTAGACTATTTAATAATGTATTTTTTACCCCCTGAACTATTTAATAGTGTATTTTAAAGGTATATATGTGCCCATGTGGACACATTACTATTTATAATTTTGCATTATTTTTTATGTCCATGTGGGCAAATATATATGTTTAAAATACGGTATTAAATAGTCTAGGGAGGTAATAGGTCCTCATGAAAGTTTAGTATCGCAACAGCAAATTCGACCAAAGTTGGGGTATTTTTCAAACCCTTATCCCTAATTTTATTAAAATCAAATAGTTGGGGTTCTTGAGACCTCCACAATTAAACTTATTTTTAGTCATTATAGAAAATAGTTAATTAAATATCCATAAAATATTTAAAAAATTTACAAAATAAACTTACCGTCGATGTTATCTTTTGTATAATTGCTCTCTGTGATATCACAATCCCCACTCACATTAGATTTTATGTTAGCATCGGCACTTGAATTTTCTTAAGGTATAGTTTGACGTTATCATTATATCATTATATCATTCTATAGTTTTCTTTTTTTGTTACCTATACAGAACGCTTTAAAGAAATATTCGTCAGTTGCTATTTGCAATTGTAAATAATAAGCCTAATCAAATATTATTTTATATTTAGCTAAAAAAAATTAGAAAATAATAAAATTATTCAGCTGCAAATTTTAAATTTTTGCTTTTTAAATATTGCATATTATGTGACAAAAGTATGTTGTCACTAAATCATAAGTTGATTAGAGACAAGAAAATGTTTGTCACTAATTGATTATATTATTAGTGACAAAAATTTAGATAGCAATTAAATATAAATTTTGTGGCTAAAGCTTACAACATTTGACTACAAATTCTAATTTGTCTCTATTGCAATAACTTATCTTTAGTGAAAAAATTTCTTCGTGTCCAAAATTATAACTCATCTAAGACAAATAATAATTTGTCACAAATTGGATGCATTATTAGTGACAAAATAAGTTGTCGTTGATAACTTAAAATGCGTCACTAATAGTTCTTAATAAATGGCGCCAA
>JAJOOG010079076.1:0-39184 GCA_029582565.1 Solanum infundibuliforme
ACTCGGTAGATTATAGCTATCTCACGAGTATTGATTTTGCTGTTCAAGTTTTTGGTTTTGACATTGAGGGTCAAGGAATCCATGACATTAGGATCATTAATGTCAACTGAGAAGTTAGGATAACAATTAAAGTAAACTGGCCCATCAGCAAGGTTACTCTGCAAAACTCCTAACATAGAATCATCAAAATTCAAAAACCTGCCATCTCTAAGGATGACACAAACAGGAATATCAAGGCCTTTTCTGAAAAGTGGTTTTACTGCAACTTGCACTAAACCAATATGCAAATAGTTATAATCTGATTTATAACGATTTATATCATTTTCTTTAAGAAGATGGATAATTTCTAAAGAATTATTGATAGCAATAGTGGACTCACAAGTCTTAATATTACGACGAGTAAGATAACTAAAATTACCTAAATGGTAAATCTTTTTAAAAGGTTCTTCTGGTATATTCCAGTTTTGTAAATCATTTTCTAATTTAAATCGGCATTTCTAATTAGATTCTTTCCCTTAGAGTTGAGAGAAGCAAAGATGCAAGAGTTCATTAACCTTCATCAAGGAGGTATGAGTGTGAAGGAGTATGCTCTAAAGTTCACCCAATTATCCAAGTATTCTCCCACTATGGTGGCAGATTCAAGGACTAAGATGAATAAATTTGTGATGTGAGTGTTCGATATTGTAGTAAAAAAATGTCGTATAGCAATGCTTATCCCGAATATGGATATTTCACATCTCATGGTGGATGCCCAACAAATGGAAGAAGAGAAACTCAAGGAAAATAATAGGGAGGTAAAGAGAGCTAGGACTGGTGATAGGAACTTCTCCAATGCTAAGTCCGATGGACAAGGTCGACCAAGGTTCAAACAAAGGTTTTCCAACCAAGGTTCCTCTAGTGCT
The DNA here is from genome assembly GCA_029582565.1 of Solanum infundibuliforme. NCBI lineage: Eukaryota > Viridiplantae > Streptophyta > Magnoliopsida > Solanales > Solanaceae > Solanum > Solanum infundibuliforme. The sequence goes on from JAJOOG010079076.1 coordinate 903, forward strand.
TCCCAAAGGGTCAACAAGGATAGGGTGTCTAACCCTAAACCTAAAGGAGGTAATAGTGGTGGTTCTTCTGTGAATAGGCCTAATTGTGCAAAATGTGGGAAGAATCATGATAGTAAGTGCCTAGCCGGCACCGATGTTTATTTTGGTTGTGGTAAGGGTGGTCATCAATTGAGGAATGGCCCAATACTTTTGGCCAAGGAGAAAGAAGGCAAGAAAGCTCCCCCTAGCGGTTCAAACTCCAATGCTCCAAAGCAAAACCGCTTTTATGCTCTTCGATCCCGAGGTGACCAAGAGAACTCCCGGGATGTGGTGACCGGTATGTTAAAAAAAATTATTGATGTGTATGCCTTATTAGACCCTGGTGATACTTTGCCCTTTGTCACACCTTATGTGTCTATGAAGTTTGATATGCTCCCTGAAGTGTTATTAGAACCTTTTTCGATCTCTACCCCGGTTGGTGACTCGGTGGTGGCTAAGAGAGTTTATAGAAGTTGTCCCATTTCCTACTCCCATTTTCTTACTTTGGTGGATTTGGTAGAGTTAGACATGTTAGACTCTTGATGTGATTTTGGGTATGGATTGGTTGCATGCACGTTATGCCTCTATCGATTGTAGGACTCGGGTGGTTAGATTCCAATTTCCAAATTATCTTATCTTAGAGTGGAAGAGGGGAAATTCTATACCTAGAGGTCAATTTGTCTCTTATCTTAAAGCTAGGAAGATGATCTCCAAAAGGTGTATTTACCATCTTGTAAGGGTGAAGGATGTTAAATCTGAAACCCTTTCTCTAGAGTCGATTCCGGTAGTGAATGAGTTCCTGAAAGTGTTTCCCGATGATTTGCCTAGTATTCCTCCTGAGCGGGAAATAGATTTTGGTATTGACCTTCTTTCGGATATGCAACCTATCTTCATCTCTCCTTATAGAATGGCTTCGGCCGAGTTGAAAGAGCAACTCAAGGATTTATTAGATAAGGGCTTCATCCGACCGAGTATCTCTCCATGGGATGCTCCCGTGTTGTTTGTTAGAAAGAAGGAAGGGTCTCTTAGAATGTGCATTGAATATCGGCAATTGAATAAAGTGACCATCAAGAATAAATATCCCCTTTCGAGAATTGATGATTTGTTTGACCAACTTCAATGGGGGATAGCTATTTCTCTAAGATTGATCTTCGTTCGGGTTATCACCAATTGAGGGTGAGAGGGGATGATATTCCAAAGACGGCCTTTAGAACTTGGTACGGCCACTATGAGTTTGTGGTAATGTTGTTTAGATTGACTAATGTTCAGGCAGCCTTTATTGATGGGATGAATAGAGTGTTTAGGCAATACCTAGACATGTTTGTGATTGTGTTTATCGATGATATCTTGATCTATTCAAGGAATGAGAATGAAAATATGGACCATTTGAGAATTGTGTTGCAAGTTCTTAAGGACCAACAACTTTTTGCAAAGTTTAGCAAGTGTGAATTTTTGTTAAGGTCCGTAGCTTTCCTTGGTCATATTGTATCGAGTGAGGGTATTGAGGTAGGTCCTAAGAAGACAGATGCGGACAATAGTTGGCCTGGAACTCTAACTCCTTCCGACATTAGAAGCTTTTTGGGTTTGGACGGTTACTATTGGAGGTTTGTTGAGGGGTTTTCCTCCGTTGCTTATCCTTTGAAGGCTTTGACTCAAAAGAAAGCTAAGTTTGTGTGGTTGGAAGCTTGTGAGAAAAGTTTCCAAGAGTTGAAAGATAGACTTACTTCCGCTTCGGTGTTGACCTTGCCGGAGGGTACGGTTGGTTTTGTGGTATACTGTGACGCCTCTAGAGTAGGTTTGGGATGTGTCCTCATGTAAAACGGTAAAGTGAATGCCTATTCTTCAAGACAACTGAAAATCCATGAAAAGAATTATCATACCCATGATCTTGAATTAGCGGCGGTTGTATTTGCCTTGAAAATATGGAGACATTACTTGTATGGGATCCATGTGGATGTCTTCACCAATCACAAGAGTCTTCAATATGTGTTTTGTCAAAAGGACTTAAATCTTTGTCAACGAAGGTAGTTAGAACTCTTGAAGGATTATGATATGAGTGTCCTTTATCACCCCAGCAAAGCTAATGTTGTAGCGGATGCATTTAGTATATTTTCCATGGGTAGTGTGGCTCATGTAGAGGACGAAAAGAAAGAATTGGTTCATGAGGTGCATAGATTGGCCCGACTATGTGTCCAACTAGTGGATTCCACCAAGGGTGGTGTCATGGTCCATAATGATTCTGAATCGTCCTTTGTGATGGATGTAAAGTCTAAGCAAGGCCTTGATCCTATATTAGTTGAGTTGAAAAAGTTGGTACTCAAGAAGTCCTTTGAAGCTTTCTCCCGAGGGGGGTGATTAGGTACAAAGGTCGGTTATGTGTTCCGGATGTTGATAGGTTGAGGGAACAAATTCTAGAAGAAGCTCATAGTTCTCGATATTCTATTCATCTGGGAGCCACCAAGATGTACCGTGATCTACGGGAAGTCTATTGGTGGAATGGTATGAAGAAAGATATTTCGGGATTTGTAGCCAAATGTCCTAATTGTCAACAAGTTAAGGTTGAGCAATCAAAGGCCAGGAGGCTTGTCCCAAAATAAAAGTATCCCCACTTGGAAGTGGGAAGATGTAAATATGGACTTTATTGTGGGTTTGCCTCGCACCCGAAGACAACATGATTCTATTTGGGTCATTATAGATCGAATGATAAAATCAGCCCACTTTATTCCCATCAAAGTTTCTTATTTGGCGGAAGACTATGCTAAGTTGTACATAAGTGAAATGGTGAAATTGCATGGAGTTCCTCTATCGATTATTTCGGATAGGGGTACTCAATTCACTTCTCACTTTTGGAAGTCATTCCAAAAAGGGATTGGTACTAAGGTTAAGCTTAGCACGGCTTTTCATCCCCAAACCGATGGGAAAGCGGAGCGAACCATCCAAACAATAGAAGATATGTTGAGGGCATATGTTATAGATTTCAAGGGTAATTAGGATGACCACTTGCCATTAATAGAGTTTGCCTACAATAATAGTTATCACTCAAATATCGGTATGGCTCCCTTTGAAGCCTTGTATGGTAGGAGATGTAGGTCTCCAGTTGGTTGGTTTGAGGTGGGTGAAATTGCTCTTATTGGTCCCGAATTTTCTTATGAATCCATTGAGAAAGTTCGGCTCATTAGAGAAAGGTTGAGAACGGCTCAAAGTAGACAAAAGTATTATGACGATGTGAGAAAAAGGATCTAGAATTTGAAGTTAATGATTGGGTCTATTTGAAAATCTCACCCATGAAGGGTGTGATGAGATTTGGCAAGAAAGGGAAACTTAGTCCCCGGTATATAGGCTCACACAAAATTTTGAAACGAGTAGGTAAAGTTGCCTATGAGTTGGATTTGCCAAATGAGTTGGCTTTGATTCATCCGGTATTTCATGTTACTATTCTTAAGAAGTGTATTAGAGATCCAGTATCCATTATTCCCCTAGAATGGTTGGGAGTCGACGAAATTCTTTCATATGAAGAGATTCCGATAGAGATCCTAGACCGGCATGTCAAGAGATTGAGAAACAAGGAAATAGTTTCCATAAAGGTTTTGTGAAGGAATCACCTAATTGAGGGTGCTACTTGGGAGGCCGAGGCCGATATGAAGTCCCGATATCCTCATCTCTTTCCTTCTACTCCTATTCAAGCTTGAGGTAAATAGTTCCTCTTGAGTTCTAGTGTTTTGGGAGTCATGTGTGTTATATGTGTTTTTCCACGATTTTCCATATGTTATGCATGTTCTTGAGAAATTCATGTTTAGTAAGAAAATGAGTTTTCATGATTTATGTTTGTCATGTTGTTTTGCATTTAGTATGAGTTGCCTATTTGACTTCCTGAGATGAATTGATGAATATGCTTTAGTATGCTTTTGAGAATAATTGTATATTGGCTCCATGATATTGTGCTGAGCATGCTTTTAGTTGGAGAAGGTAGTTCCTCCTATGAATATAAGAAATATTGAATTTCATGCATAATGTATTGTTAGATGTAGTTCCTACTTCCTTGTGTTGCACTGATTATGTTTGAGATGGAGTTGAAGTTTCATCCTTTGAATTGTGCATTATTTTGATGTTTCATGCATGTTGGGTTGCTAGTTTTGAGTCTTTAATTTCGTAGGTGTCTAGATCGTCATTCGAGGACGAATGTTCCCAAGGGGGAGATATTGTAACACTCCGGAAACTAGTAAGCTAAACTAGAGCTTAACATGAGGGTTATAGTTGTAAACGTACCTCCCCTAACCTAAAAAATATAAGGTTTCATGTAAGAACATCAAGGTACAACCTCCAAGGACCAACCATGGGTCCTTGAGGGAAACCCTTAGAAGGCTGCGTGGCAGTGACCCATGGAAGTGACCCATGCCTCGTGGGTCAGCCCACGCCCCGTGTGTGAGGGGTCGTGGGACAAGACTGCAAAAACAGGCCTCAGAACCTCAACTCACGGTTCACCAGCTCGCCAAGTAGGTCCATCCACAGACCGTGGTGTGGGGTCATGGGTGAGGCCTGAAACTGCCTTTGGCAGTTACACCTAGGGGCATTATGGGGATTCCCCGTTTGAATTAATATGAAGTGACGTCGTTTTACACTAAATTAGACTAACTATATAAGGTTTTTAAGTCACCAAATTAAGTCATCCAAGCCATTATTCTAAAAATCCCAAAAGAACTCATCCTCTCCAAAAATTCTCTCTAAAACTTCAAGGAAGAAGAAGAAGGAAGTTAGGGCTAGGGTTTGAAGGAGCAAGATTTTCTACTCAAATTCTTTGGAGTTCATAGCTAAGGTATGGTATCTCTTCATCCATGGAGTCCCTTAAAAACTTAATTTCAAAGATAGAATTCGCCCAAAAGCTAAAGTTTGACTCCAAGTGATGGATTCCTTTCAAAAATGATTCTAATGATTTAATTACTTTATATTATTATCAGATTTATGATTTATTATGGTTTTATGTTTAAATCCCCCAAGAATCCATGAAATCCCATATTCTCAATTTATGACATTGTGATATGGGTGAATTGATGAAAGAAGGATATGATGAGATTATGCTTGTAGTAATTGAGCTATTTGAATTATGTTATCATCCATGTTTAATGTAGTAATTCTTGATGTGTTGATTGAACATGATCTATGGTCCTTGAAGGGCTAAGTATGAGAATTATGCATGATTATGAGATTTGTGTATATGCTTTAAGAACACTTTGAGAGTGAAGTGTCAGTGATTATGATAATGTTGTTGTGTTGATTAAAAGGATATTCTCATGAACACATAATGAACATAATGTGAAAGGTTTTCTCACATGATGGAGATTCTAGGTTGAAAGGCAATTCTCACCTAGTTGAATCTAATGTTATATGTAGTCATGGACGGTGAAAGGTTATTCTCACGCATGATCTAATGAACTAACCTAATGAAATAACGTATGTATTAATACGTGCTCCGTGGGATAAATGCTTAGCACCGAGAGGATATTTACTATGAGATGGAAGCTCTTCTATGAGAAAAGTCAGGTTTCTAGAAGAAATCTCTTGAGATGGAAGCTCCCCGCTAAAAATGGTGTGTTTCTAGTAACAATCTCCTTATCCCATAAACTACGTGCCACCGTAGGATATTTAGCTAGTGGATCTACCTAAAGCTAACTAATGATGGTCTTACCTTAGGCAAGTAGGACAACTCTTTTCGGTGTGGGTAACACCGGATTCCATGTTAAGCTCACATGGTCTATGTCGGTTAAGGCTTATTCCCACTATGAACAAGAATATAAATTATGAACTATGATTACTCAAGAAGCTTTACTTAGCATGGGTGAGATTATGGGATCTTATTCATGCATTACACAAGTATGCTTTGAGGGTACTTATGGTATGTTTCTCTTATGATGTGATGATCTATGAAATGAATATGCTTATGACTTATGCTTTTCTATTATCTTCAAAATGATGCTTTAACTTGATAAATTGTGTGCATTCAACTAAAATGTCCCTTTTAGCATGTTTTCATGATTTTTATGCATGGCTATCATACTTAGTGCATTTTTGTATTAACCCATATTTTCCTACATTTTCCCCAAGCATAGAGTCTGATCCTCAAGGCGGTCCTCATTGTGGCTAAAGCTTGGAATTCCTCATTTCTCCTTGCCTGTTGGTGAGTCCTCATGAGTCCGGGATGGATGTTTTCACTTAGTAGTTTCTTTCCTTGTATTTCTATTTCGGATTATGTTGTATGGGTTGTGTCCCATTCAAGTATTGTAATAGATGGCTATATTGAGACAAGTCTAGACTTCCGATTTGCTTTTATGAAATACTTTTTAAGACTTGATATGTGTTTTACTCTTTATTGTTTTATACTTATGTTATGATATGCTAGGTGGCTTACATAGGGCCTTCCGTGGTTCTATGTGCCTTGTTACATCTAAGGGACCTACGGGTCGTGACACTTATGGTCCGTGGTCGACAACCTCAACTTGTTCCAGAAAAATCTAGAACCACAATGGGACCTACGGACTGTAGGTGGGACCACGGTCCGTGGTGCAGGTTCGTGGTTCAGACCCTAGCTTGAAGCTCCCAAACGCCGATCGATGGATTGACAAGACGGACCTTCGGTCAGAGTCTGTAGGTCGGCAATCGACTTTCAACTTAGGGATAGTTGGGTCTTTTCCTAATTATTTTATCCCTAAACTATGTTCTTTTGGTCAGTTTAAGCCTAATATTCTAGTCAGAACTTACCCTAAGTGATTCATTCACCAAAATTCATCAAAACTTAGAGCAAAAGAGGAGAAAGAGTCGACCAAGTCCTTCAAAGTACACATAGCAGATTTTCTTCAGTTCCAGCTCCAAAATCAAAGGATATCTCTGTCGATTTCATCACCAGGTATGTGGGATTTCACTAGTAGGTTCCTTTCATCCACTAGGTCCCTAAAATTCAGTTAGATTCTTGACTCAATATATTCGATATATCTTGCTTAGACCTTGGGTTTTTAAAGCTGTAGATATTGGTTGTGATTTAGTTGTTATAGTATTCTTAATCAGATTATCATGTTTTTGTGAAATCGTTGCTTAGTTCCTTGCATTAAACTCAGAACCCTAGTTATGTAAATTCTCTTAGTTCATAAATTACACTTGCTAGGTCAGTTAAACAGATATACATGCTCCAGTTTCGAACGTTTCATTGTCAGTACCTAAATGTTGCATTCTCAGATTTGCATGTCAGCATATTGAGTTATCCAGTATTTCAGTTATGTTGTGTCATACACATTTCCAGTTGGGAGTAGGCTTAGCACTGAGTTGGACTACGGTTCAGCGTACCCTCATAGGCCCAGAACTACATGCCCCCATAGGTTTATAAGTCCCCTCTGTTGGGCATCAGATTTAGTGATCACGCTAGTCATGCCTTTATACCCCTAGCAAGGAATATTGGGTCCTCTTGATGGGGCGTATACATCAGACTCCGCATTTAGCTCACGTGATTTTTATGTCGGTTAATAGTAGGTCCCACAGTCAGACTCTAGTGCATTTGACCAGGTTTTCAGTTATACTTCAGTATTGAGTCTCAGCAAGTTAAATTCATGATTAGTACTTGGTCATTGCATTTAGCTTAGTTTTAAGTTATATTTTAGTATCTATGTTTCTGTTTAGATTATGCCATTGCTCTGTTATGTTTGTTTAGCTTTTATACCTTGTTCAGCTATTATTTATATCATGTATGCTCAGTACATTTCGAGTACTGACGTATACTCTGTGGTACATCCTTTCATGATGTAGGTTCAGATATTCAGCATCTAGATCACGCATAGATCGGTTCCCAATCCGTATTCAGCAGCTTCAGTGGTGAGTCCTCAAACTTCGAGGACAATAGACATGTCTTTCATATTCAGTCTTTCATTTCAGTTTTCAATTTTGCTAAGAGTTAGCTGGGGGCATTTCCCAACAACTTTAGTCAGTAGAGGCTTTTTCAGACATAGTATTAGATTCAGCTTTAGATTTGAGTTTGATCTTTCAGTTGTCATTGAACTCTTAGTACATTTCATATATTTGAACTAGCTGGGTATTTCCCACTTTCAATTACCACTGTTTTAGCTTCCGTATAGTATCTCTTTAATCAGATTATTTTAGTACGCTTATGATATGCCAACTTCAGGGTTAGCTTGGGGTCACTCGTGATCCTAGGTCCCTTTTTGGTCTTCTCATTACCCAATTAATTAAATTCGTTTTTAGTAATTTAATTAGGGATCTAAACTGATTTGGTTCAGTTTAGAAAATTACAATTCACGCTAGGGTTTTTAGAAAAGAGTTCAATAAGAGAAAAGAGGAGAAAAGAGGAGAAAGGTCAAGATTTGTTGATTTCTTGAGGATTTGGTTGCGGATTTTGCAAAGGGCTTATCCCTAAAGAGGTATGTGAGACTTTCATAGCGTTGGGTTTGTTTACCCACGCACCAATCATGTTTATTTCAGCGAAATTTATTCTAGAAAGTTGAAGGTTAATGATTTTAAATTGTGATCTTGAATATTGGCTTTCGTTCTTGAATTAGGATGGGATTGATGAGTTCTTGAGGAAATCGTGTCAATTTCATAGTCATTTATGAATAGATTATTGTGTATGTGTACTGTATATGTGAATCTAAAGATAAATTGAGAAAAAGAAACGAATTTAGGCGAATTGAAGTTAGAAAATGAAGAAGGAAAAAAGTCAGGAAAATCTGGCACCTTGCTCCGCGTCGCGGGTCTACCCCTCCTACGCACATAATTTTTCTCCACGTTGAGGAGAGGTCACGGACCCTTCTGCCTCAAAATTTATTTCGCGACCAAATATTAAAATGCATCTCTGTGTTGCAGATTTGCTTCCAGACAGTGATTTCTTGATCGTTTCTCATGTTTAACTATCTAAAAGCACTCCTAATCATCATGATATATTTCCTATCTCAAATCATCACCTTAAATTCATAATTCTAATTCAAGGTAGAGTTCAGAGCCAAGTCTAGAGAGTTCTTAGAGTCTTTTTAAAAGTCTTTTGCAAACGTTTTAAACTTGTTGTAAAGACTTGAGCATTGAGTTGAGTAAGAGCAGGAGTGAAGTTCATTTCTTCAAAACATTATATGGGAACTAAGTATTCCCAAGAGTTAAAATGTTTTTACATATAAACAAAAAGGAAACACTGATTTCCAAGAGAGGAAACGTTGATTTCCAAGAGAGCTTTTAAGCTAGTTTTTGAGTAAAAATCTCAAACCACAGAAAGAGTTATGTTTTTAAACATATGAGCTAGTATATTTTTGGAGTATTATTGAGCACTAATTTGGGGACAAGTGTGAGTTCAAATAATACAAAGTCTCCATAAACCGTGTAGCCAACATGTGTAGAAAAGGATCATACTTTTTAGATGATTCTTTTCTGCTTTTTAGCATAGACTAGTGGATCCACTTAGTGAGTTAGGTTCTATACCCCTGGCAAGGTATAGCACGGCCCTAGCAATGTGAGGCAAGACATTGTACCATCACTTAAGCTCATAGAGATGGTTGTCGGTTAGAGAAACTCCCACGGAGATATTTTGTATTCTTATATACATAGAGTTACTTGTATTTTCATATAAAACTTGAGTTATTGTGTGTTTTTCAATACACTTAGTTATTATCTTCATGTTTTAAAGCTTTTCTTTATACTGCATCCTCAATACTGGTTTATATTAGAATGAGTAGAGTTGAGTTGAGGCAAGGTAAGTTTCTTCAGTTCCTCTTCAAGCCTATGTTTTGTTTTAGAATTACCCTCACATGCTCGTACATTCAATGTACTAATGCCATTTGTCCTGCATCATTTTATGATGCGGATACAGGTAATCAGGACCAGCATCCAGCGCCTCGTTGATCCAGTTGAGCATTCAGAGTCATTTGGTGAGCCTCCTTGCTTTTCGAAGGATCCTTTTTTACATTATTTTTAGTATTTTTTTTAGTTGTTAGGTTGATCGAGGGTCTTTTCCCGATATCCCTCATAGTTTTAGAGGCTTCATAGACAGCTAGTTAGTTCATTTGTCTTTACAATTTCATTATGTTATGTTGAGACTTGAGTTTGCCTTATTGGCTAGTTGAATGTTTCCTTCATAACATTCTATTTATTACATGGATTTATCTTTGTTGACTAAAGACTTCCGCTGAGTAGTAAGCCAAGCCAAGGGTTCGCTTGGGGCCAGCAATGGTTCTTGAGTGCCAGTCCAGCCCTGGGTGTAGGCTCAGGGCATGACAAACTTGGTATCTGAGCACAGAGTTCAAGAGTCCCAGAGAGTATATGAAGTCGTGTCTGTAGAGTCCTAGTTATCGGTGTAAAGTGTGCCACATCTAGAATTAGGAGGTTGTAACACTTAGGAACTATCTCACTTCTTTCATACTCATTTCGTGCAATAGAGATTATCTTAATGAAAGTTTCTTTCTAACTCGTGCTTGCGCGTGTCTTTCAGATCATGCCTCCACAAAGAGTTGTCCAAGGTCATCCAGCTAGGAGAAATGTTGATGAACAAGGGGAACCTAATGCACCTGAAATGCAACCCCAAGGAGAGGTCACCAATGTTGAGTTCTATGAGGCCTTCTAGATGTTGAGCCAAGTTGTCACCAATCAAGCTGGGAAACAAAGAGAGAATCATCGGGAAGTGGCTAATACTTCTAGTATCTGTGAGTTCTTCAAGATGAATCCTCCAAGCTTCACTGGTTCAAGAATCACTGAGGATGCAGAAAACTTTGTTAAAGAGCTTCAAAAGTTTTTAAGAATATGCATGTTACTGATACTGAGAGAGTAGAACTAGTTGCATACCAACTGAAGGGTGTCGGTAGAATCTAGTTAGATCAATGGAAGAAGGGTAGAGTTGAGGGTGCACCGATTGTGAGTTGGTCTGTGTTTGAGAAGGCCTTCTTGGGGCATTTCTTTCCCCGAGAACTGAGAGAAGCATAGGTACAAGAATTCCTTACTCTTAAGCAGGAATCCATGAGTGTTCACGAGTACAGCCTTAAGTTCACCCAAATTTCCCGTTATGCTCCGGAGATGGTTGCGGATATGAGGAGTAGGATGAGTCTGTTTGTTGCTGGGTTGTCTTGTCTGTCAAGTAAGGAAGGAAAGGCATCTATGCTGATAGGAGATATGGAAATAGTGAGGTTGATGATTCATGTGCAACAAGTTGAGGAGGATATGTTGAGAGATAGAGAAGAGTTCAGAAATAAGAAAGCTAAGACGTCAGGTAATGAGTCCGGGCAACAGAAGAGTAATTCCAACTGGTCATCGTTCCAACAAAAGCAAAAGGGACCTGCTCTATCATCTGCTAGTGCACCTGCACCAAGGAACAAAGGTGAGTACAATAGTCAGAATTCACAGAATTTCAGAGCTAGACCTGCACATTCGCAAGGTAGTGTTGCACAAGGAGGTAATGGGATTCCTGCATGTGCTAAGTGTGGTAGGACCCACTCAAGGATGTGTCGTGATGGCTCCACTGGTTGCTTCAAGTGTGGTCAGAACGGTCACTTTATGAAAGAGTGCCCTAAGAACAGACAAGGTGATGGTAATTGGGGGAAATAGAGCCCAATCTTCTTCAGTTGCTCCACCAGACAGAGCTGCACCTAGAGGAGCTACTTCAGGGGCAAGCGGAGGATCAAACCATCTTTATGCTATCACTAGTCACCAAGAGCAAGAGAATTCTCTAGATGTTGTCACTGGTATGATCAAAGTCTTTACTTATGATGCTTATGCTTTGCTAGATCTAGGAGCGAGTCTATCTTTTCTGACTCCTTACATTGTCATGAATTTTGATATTCTTCCTGAGCAACTTCTTAAGCCCTTCAGTGTTTATACACATGTTGGTGAGTCTATTCTAGCTGAGAGAGGTTATCATGATTATACCATTTTTGTCAATCACAAGAGAACCATGGCTGACTTAGTTGAGTTAGATATGGTAGATTTTGACATCATTCTAGGTATGGATTGGTTTCATGCTTGTTATGCATCAATCGACTATAGAACTCGAGTAGTCAACTTTCAGTTTCCTAATGATCCAGTTATTGAGTGGATGAGTAGTTCAGCAGTGCCTAAGGGTCATTTTATTTTATACCTTAAGGCGAGAAAGTTAGTTTCCAAGAGTTGTGTCTATCACTTAGTCCGAGTTAATGACTCTAATGTTGAGACACATCATCTTCAGACAGTTTCAGTTGTTAGTGAGTTTCCATAAGTCTTTCCAGACAATCTTCTCGGAGTCCCTCCTAAGAGAGAAATAGACTTCGATATAGATATTCTTCCCGATACTCGTTATATATCTATTCTGCCATATAGAATGGCACTAGCAGAGTTGAAAGAGTTAAAATAGCAATTGAAAGACCTTCTTGAGAAAGGTTTTATTCGACCAAGGGTCTCACCTTGGGGTGCTCCGGTCTTATTTGTGAGAAAGAAAGATGGTTCCCTTCGAATGTGCATAGATTACTATCAGTTGAACAAGGTTTCTATCAAGAATAAGTATCCTCTTCTGAGAATTGATGATCTTTTGGATCAACTTTAGGGTGCCACTTGTTTTTTTAAGATAGACCTTAGATCTGGCCATCATCAGTTAAGAGTAAGAGAAAATAATATCCCTAAGACAGCTTTCAAGACCCACTATGGTCATTATGAGTTCCTAGTTATGTCCTTTGGTTTGACCAATGCTCCTACAATATTCATGGACCCGCTATGGTCATTATGAGTTCCTAGTTATGTCCTTTGGTTTGACCAATGCTCCTGCAACATTCATGGACCTTATGAATAGAGTATTCAAGCCTTATTTAGATATGTTTGTTATCGTATTCATTGATGACATTTTAATCTATTCGAGGAGTGAAGAATATCATGCTAGTCATCTCAGAATAGTTCTCCAAACTCTCAAGGATAAGGAGTTATATGCTAAGTTTTCTAAGTGCGAATTTTGGCTTGAGTCTGTGGCATTGTTAGGCCATATTGTTTTTGGTGATGGAATAAGAGTTGACACTCAAAAGATAGAGGCGGTGCAGAACTGGCCTAGACCCACGTCTCCAACTGACATTAGGAGTTAATTAGGATTGGCTGGTTATTATAGAAGGTTCGTCGAGGGGTTCTCATCTATTCCATCCGTAGTGACTAAGTTGACTCAGAAAACAAATAAGTTTCAATGGTCTGAAGGTTGTGAGAAAAGCTTTCGGGAATTGAAATGGCAGTTAACTACAGCCCCAGTGTTGACCTTACTAGAGGGTATGTAAGGTTTTGTAGTGTATTGTGATGCATCCAGGGTCGGTTTGGGTTGTGTGTTAATGCAGAATGGCAAAGTTATAGCTTATGCCTCAATACAGCTTAAGGTTTACGAGAAAAACTACCCAACCCATGATCTAGAGTTGGTTACCGTAGTATTTTCTTTGAAAATATGGCGTCATTATCTTTATGGTGTTCATGTAGATGTGTTCACCGATCACAAGAGTTTTTAGTGTTTAGTCAGAAAGAGCATAATCTCATACAGAGAAGGTGGTTAGAGTTACTCAAGGATTATGACATGAGTATTCTCTATCACCCAGGTAAGGCTAATATTGTGGTTGATGCCTTGAGTAGATTGTCTATGGGTAGTACCACCCATTTTGAGGAAGATAAGAAAGAGTTAGCAAAAGAGGTGCATAGACTTACATGATTAGGAGTTCGATTAAGGGATTTTGACAAAGGAGGAGTAGTGGTGATGAATGGGGCTGAATCATTATTAATGTCTGAAGTTAAAGAGAAACAAGACCAAGATCCTATTTTTCTTAAAATAAAGTTAAATGTTCATAAGCAAAATGTAATGGCTTTTGAACAAGGGGGAGATGGAGTATTGAGGTATCAAGGTAGATTGTGTGTGCCAAGGGTGGATGAAATTCAAGAGAGCATCATGGAGAAAGCTCATAGCTCCAGATATTCTATCCATCCGGGTTCCACAAATATGTACCGTGATTTGAGATAGGTTTATTAGTAGAGTAGTATGAAGAAGGGCATTGCAGAGTTTATTGCTAAGTGCCTGAATTGCCAACTAGTTAAAGTAGAGCATCAAAGGCCCGGTGGTATGGCTCAGAATATAGAGATTCTGGAATGGAAGTGGGATATGATCAATATGGACTTCATTACAGGTTTACCATGGTCTCGCATGAAGCATGATTCCATTTGGGTGATTGTAGATCGAATGGCTAAATCAGCCCACTTTTTGCCGGTAAAGACTATCAATTCAGCAGACGAATATGCTAAGTTATATATTAAATAGGTATTCAGACTTCATGGAGTTCCAGTGTCGATTATTTCAGATAGAGGTGCACAATTTCGGAAGTCATTCCAGAAAGTTTTGGATTCGAAGGTGAACTTGAGTACTGTTTTTCATCCGCATACTGACGGTCAAGTAGAGAGCACTATTCAGACTTTAGAAGATATGTTGAGGGCTTGTGTGTTTGATTTCAAGGGTAATTGGGATGATCACCTACCTCTCATAGATTTTGATTATAACAATAGTTACCACTCTAGCATCCAAATGGCTCTGTACGAGGCTCTTTATGGGAGAAGATGTAGATCCCCTATTGGATGGTTTAAGGTTGGTTAAGCGGGTTGATAGTACCAGACCTAGTGCATCAAGCTACGAAAAAAGTGAAGGTTATTCAAGAGATATTAAAAACAGCGCAGAGCCGTCAGAAATCCTATACAAATGTAAGGAGAAGAGACATAGAGTTTGAAGTAGATGATTGGGTTTACTTGAAAGTTTCACTCATGAAGGGTGTTATGAGATTTGGTTAGAAGGGAAAACTTATTCCCCGATATATTGGTCCTTACAGGATATCCAAGAGGATTGGCAATGTAGCTTATGAGTTAGAGCTACCCCAAGAGTTAGCAGCGATCCATTCAATATTCCACATTTCTATGTTGAAGAAGTGCATGGGCGATCCTTCACTTATCGTACCTATTGAAGATATTGGTATTAAGGATAGCTTGTCTTATGAGGAGATTCCTGTTCAGATTCTAGATCGTCAAGTTCGCAAGTTGAGGACCAAGGAAGTAGCATCAGTCAAAGTTCTGTGGAGGGACATGATGAGAAGAGGGACATCGAGGTTACCCCCACATCCTCCACAGACATCTGGCATATAGAGGTCGAGTACACTCAGGAGGAGGCAGACAGGAGGAGATCACCTCCGGTGGATGCATCCCTGGAGGTGGATATTGATTCTATACTTGCAGAGGCATCTTTGCCAACTCCGGCCTCCAAGTCTTCAGGTACTTCAACTCATTTAGTTGGGTTATATACTAATTAACGACCATTGATGCTTAGAATTGAATGAAGTGTCTTTGAAACGTAAATTAATCAGTCCCACCTAGGGTGTAGGCTCGGGGGATGACAGAACCACTTGGACCGGATAAAGGGTTATGATAAGCCCTTCGGCGATTATCTCCTTCATTCTTAGCAACTAAAGGATAATCTCCTATCTTTTGGTCAATCTTACGACAACCAAAACAAGCATTGGAACCCGTTAGACATTTACCCTCATGCTTCCTTCCACACTTAGCACAAGTTGGCAATACGAACCCACAACCATTCCCTCTTTGAGTCTTAGGGTTAAACACCCTATCTTTGTTGAACCTAGAAGGAGCATTGGAGGAACCTTGACCAAAAAACCTTTGTCGAAATCTTGGACGACTATGTCCATCGGACCTTGCATGAGAGAAATTACCATCACCGGTTTTAGCCCTCTTTTTCTCCCTAGACTTTTCCTTAAGTTTCTCCTCTTTTATTTGTTGAACATGAACCATGAGACGATAAATGTCCATGTCATTAACAAGCATGGCGATATGACAGTCCTTAACCACTATTTCGGACACACTCGAAATGAACTTACTCATCCTTTCCCTAGGATCAGCAACCATTGAGGGAGCATATCAATACAATTGTGTGAACTTCAAAGCATACTATTTCACACTCATGTTTCTTTGACGAAGGTTGATGAATTCAAGCACCTTTGCCTCCTTCATCTCAAGGGGGAAGAACCTATCAAGGAAAGCAACTTTGAACTTTTCCCAATCAAGAGGACCCGCATCCTCCGGTCTCCTTCTTTCCATTGGTTGAACCAAATTTTTGCAACACCATTAAGTTGATAAGCGTCCAACTCCGCCTTTTCCACTGGCGTCACTCCCATAATCATCAACACCTTGTAAACCTCATCAATGAACTCTTGAGGATCTTCCTCAACCTTAGAACCATGAAACTCTGGAGGATTCATTCTAGTGAAGTCCCTCACTCTAGATGTCGTCATACCCACATTTGGGTTCACGGGAACTGCAACCTCTCTGTTGGCTTGGGCGACCACTTCTTGGGCTAATACTTTAAAAGTAGCCCTAAACCCCGCATAAGTTACTTGCTTGGCCAAAGGATCGACCGGAACATGGGGAGCTTGGGGAGGAGCTCTTTGTTCAACATTCACCCTCACAATCCTTCTAGCATAAGCTCTTCGAGTAACCATATCCTTCGGATAAGGATTAGGTGAGAGACCTTATAGAGTTAAACTCTATCGCAAGACTTTAAAGTAATGAAAGAAGTGGAGTTTCTTAAACATCTTGTAGCCTCTCATTCATAAATGTGGCGCTCTTCACACCCATGAACAAGATTCTACTCGATATGGCTTATGAGACATCCTAGGACCTTTCTAACCCTTGTGCTCTGATTACCAAGTTTTTCACGACCCAAAGTACCCCTAGGCATAACATGGCGTATAGGACACCGAGAGACCTCATACAAGCCACTTAGCATTCATAATATAAGAAATAGAACAAAGAGATAAAGAAGAACATTTCAAGTTCCAAAAGCTTTATAAAAGTAAAGCGGGAGTCTAAACACTTGTCTCATTAGTCATCTAGTACATAAAAATGAAATTGAGGCTAGCCCATTCATCATGTCCAAAACTGAAAGTAAGAAAGAAAACTGAAAATAATGAAAATCCGTCTTCAAAGTATGAGGACTCACCAAAGCTCGAAAATCTCTCAAGTCAACCTCTAGACACGAAATTGAGAACCTTGATTGTCGGACCCTACATTTGGGTAAATGTAGGCAATAGTATGTGTTAGTACAAAATATGTACCAAGTATTATATCCATGCATAAAACATATGAAAACATGTTTAAAGAGAGATACATTCATAAGATACAATGACCAAGCTCAAACATGAGATAAGAGTTTGAGAACATGAGTCATAAAACATGGTCAATGCACATAATCATTATCTTAAAACATGCATGAGATACTTCCTTGAAGTAACCTTAGTTCATTATAACTTGTTTGTGGGAAGTAGCCTTAACCGACATATAAGACCATGAGAGTTGTCATAATGGAATCCAGTGTCTGCCCACACCAAAAAGGGGTTGTCCTACTTGCCACGGTAAGGACCGTGAATTTCTAGCTACTGTGGATCCACTAGCTAATGTCTATCTAGATAAATCCTATGTTGGCACATAGTTATGGGACATGGGTAATTGCATATTTTCCACTCAGTTCTAAGCTTAACTTTCATGGAATAGTTCTTATTCATATTCATCTTGGCTCTTAAGGAACATGGGTAATCGCCTCTTGTCCTTACATCATGTGATATGGGTAATCGCCTCTTGTCATTCAATTAGAGAGCATGGGTTCATAGAAAGTCATCATAAATTCATGTAATTCTATTTATTCATGCTTGATTTGATATAATCTTCTTTCATAATCCAAAACCCACATTATATGGTCATAACTTGGAAAATATGGAGATTACATGGGTTCATGGGGAATCATCATAAAATCATGAGATTAACTCAATTCATGCATCATAAATCATAAATCAATCAATTAGATGAATAATTAGGAGAACCCATAACAAAGAAGAAAACCATAACTCAATTGGGGAATTCTAACTTTGACACATAGGAGAATTTGGAAACTCCGTGAATGTAAGGAATTCATAGATGAAAACTATCATACCTCAATGCCAAAAGCTTGACTTCAATGGTGGAATTGGAGACTTGTCTTGAAAATCCTAGCTTTCTTCCGCAACTCCTAGAGAGAGAAATATTTGAGAAGGAGACCTGTTCTTCTTTTAGGAATTTGATATAGAATCATTTAAATTGGGGAAATTTGGGGCAAAACACTTATATAGGTCATTAGGTGAAGGGTAAAACGTCATGGTATTGAATTAAAATAATCTGAAAAGACCCAGAAGACCTAGACTTAAAAACTGAAAATAGGAAACGTTGGAGCTCGCCAAAAGCCACTCGAAGACTCGTCGAGTGAGACTTTAGCTCGTCAAAAGTTCCAGTGAGTCGGCTCATGGACTAAACCAACTAGGCGACTGGGAATGCATTTTCGTGACTCGCCGAATGGAACGGCGAGCTCGCCTAAAGTTCCAGAACATTGGTTGCAGAAATCAAGCCAAAAAGGAGAGAAATTCTACTCAGTGGATCGCCAAGTCGTTCGGCGTTCTTGAGTTACTTCGCCGAATTGCTATGAATTGAATATTTTTCCTTTCTCTGAATCCGCAGTGTTACAAAACTTAAGTCCTAGGGGATCGAACAAATCAACTAACATACATGAGCATTGAGTCATATGCATGATAAAATGAAATAGATTCATAAATAAAATATTTAAAATAAGATTATTCATTTCAAAATGCCTGATGAAAATAATAACATTAGTTGATAAAATTTTAAAATTTAAAGTATTTAAAAAGTACATAACTAATCATCTTTTCTAATTTATTTATAAAGAATTTATCATATCATAAATAACAATATTTTATTAGAATAAGGCCCCATCAATACTCATAAGCTTGAAAACAGAGTAAGTAAATATATGATCCATGAATCACGTGGGGTTTACCAATAAGTTGAATGTGAGAAACCTAATATGTAGTCATTCCATCCTTAGAACTTGAATTTACATTATTTAAGAAATGTAGTATCTCTAATAAAAGAATGTAAGTACATATAGAATAGTACTTCTTTATAATAAAGTTGAAGAAATATAGTAGGTGAAATAAAATGACACCCCACGAACATAAATGAAATATTGTAAGAAATTAAAATGATTTAATATCTTCAATCATAAGATAATTTATATTGAAAGTTTCTTAGTTTAATCGACATGTCCACTATGTGAGTACATAAAATTTAATTTTTTCCTGATCGACTTAGTCATCATTTACCTTGTTGGGTATGAGATATGCATATCATTAGATAGTATTGGATTCATATCATATCCACAAGAGGATAACACAGAGGAATCACTAAAAAGTATGGTACACAACCTTTATCCTACATTGACATCATAATATCGAGCAATTTTTGTGCGCTCTGCAAGACCTATTTGAGGGTGGGAACGTATCCTCTTAATCGTTAAACTATTCATTTGACAAATAAAAGACTCAAGAGTTTTAATAACGGCATCTAAAAATAGTAACACAAATTTAGTACTTGTCGAAGAAATTAATAATGTACAAATATACTAAAATAATATATTTGATTTATGAAGTAAAGATGCAATCAAATTGAACCTCCTCCCACATCACTATTTTTGAAAATTATATTCATCCTGTTAGGACAATTTAAATTTATTGTTTTTATTAAAATAAAATAATATGAAATGATGTGATTTTTAAACCATTTGATATCAATAATGTCACGACCCAAACGAGTCATGAGTGGCACCCACACTTAACCTCCTAGGTGAGCGAACCAACGAATTCAACCCCAACTTATATCAATTGTTCAACTTACAGAAAATAACCATAATGCGGAAGCTCAAAACTTAACAAAGTAATCAATAAAATAAACCTCTAGAGTCTATTACGTATTATCCTCAAAACCCGAGAATCATCACATCAAGGACATCGATTCTCAAAATACCAAGTCTAGTATTAAAGACACAAAAATAAATAAGTAGGATAGTCTATGTCAGAAATCTAAGGACATCATGCCATGACATAGAGAATCCACCACGAGCTAGGAGGAATAGCTCACCCTGAAATCTGATGTGCTGGAGACTAGCTAGAGCTGAGGGCGAGTCGAAGTCGATGGTACACTTGCTACACTCCACAAAGAAAACGAAGAAAACACAAGTAGGGGTCACTACAGGGCAACATATACTGAGTATATATCATCGGCCAACTCAAAATAGAGATCAATATGCAATGAGTAATAGTATAAAATCAACTATGGCACTTAGCAGGTGGCAAGAAACAAACAACATAAACCGGTGATAACAACACTAAAGTAAGTACGTAATCGGTCAACAATCTCAAGAACACACATGAGGACTCATGCCTCCATACCAAGCTCTTTTGGGAATTGAGTTCTTTAAGATTGAGTACATTCTGTTGTTTATATATGTTTTCCTTAAATGTTACCGTACCGGAATGGAACACCCGATCCAATAATATCGTGTCGACTTGTGGCACCCGATCCAAATATATCATGTCGGAACGTGACACCCAATCCAATAATTTCATGCCATCTCGTGGAATTTGATCCAAATATATCGTTAATTTATCATTTGTTATCACCGCTTTCACTTCATAACAATATTTCATCAAGCCTTCTTTATTCAAGGCATCCTCCAGGACTTATTATGGATGTGAGAAGGCCATACATATCAAGAAATATTGTCTGAAGCAGAGTCAGGCTCGGTATGATCAGAGTTACAGATCCTCTATAGTAAGAGTTAGAGGTCATCATTCTGGAGGACGTAGTGGCCAAGGTAACGGTGATCACCAATTCGCCCGGGGTGGCGGGCAGCTTGGAACTACTGGAGGACAGTTCGGTAGGGGTAATGGACAAACATGTGATAGAGCCCATTTTTATGCTTTCCTTGGGAGGCTAGAGGTGGAGACATCTGATGCGGTTATCACAGGTACTCTTCATGTCTGTGATCGCACGGCTTCTGTATTGTTTGATATAGGATCCATGTTTTTTTATGTACCTTCCTTGTTAGCTAATAGACTTGATTTGCATTGTGACTTGCTTGACATGCCTATTCGTGTCGCTTCTCATGTTGGTAAGTCTATATTAGTTGAGAAGGTGTATAGGTTTTGCCTTGTGACTTTTGTGGGGAGCAAAACTTATGTAGATTTTATTATTATGGAGACGGTTGATTTTGATGTAATTCTGGGTATGAGTTGCCTTTCTCCAAATTTTGTTATCTTAGATTGTAATGATAAGACTATGACCTTCGCCAAGTCTGAGATAGATCCGCTGGTATGGAAGGTGACTATATTTCTGCCCCAGTTCGTATTATCTCTTTTCTTCGAGATGAAAGGTTGGTGAGTAAGGGTTGTTCAACTTTCTTAGCACATCTCAAAGATGATACTTCCAAAGTGCCTTCTATTGAGTCTGTTGTGATAGTCCATGAATTTGTGGATGTTTTTCCTGCAAACATGCCTGGTATACCACCAGACATGGATATTGATTTTTGTATTGACCTGGAGCCGGGAACTCACCACATTTCTATTCCACCTTACAGAATGTTCCTGGATGAGTTGAGGGAGTTGAAGGCCCAACTTTATGAGTTGTTAGGTAAGGGATTTATTAGACCGAGTGCCTCTCTATGGGGTACTCCAATTTTATTTGTGAAAAAAGAGGATAGTAGTTTTCGTGTGCATAGACTACAGATAGTTGAATAAGGTGACTATTAAGAACAAGTTCCCCATTCCTCGCATTAATGGCTTGTTAGATCAGTTATAGGGTGCTTGTGTCTTCTTAAAAATTAATTTGAGGTTCGGTTATAATCAACTGAAAATACGGGCAACAGATGTGCCAAAGACAACGTATGGACATTATGAGTTCTTAGTAATGTCTTTTAGGCTTACGAATTCCCTTGCTGCTTTCATGAGTCTGATGAGTGGGATTTTTAAGCCATATTTGGATCTCTTCGTTATTGTTTTTATTGATGATATAATGAACTACTCTAAGAGCAGGAAAGAACATGAAGAGAGTTTGAGAATTGTATTGGGTTGTTAAGGGAGAAAAGGCTTTATGCCAAATTCTCCAAGTGTGAGTTTTGGCTCGATTCAATGTCCTTCTTGGGGCACTTGGTTTCTAAGGATGGAGTGATGGTGGATCCCACTAAGATTGAAGCAGTGAAGAGTTGGGTAAGGCCTACTAATGTTTCAGAGGTAAGGAGCTTTGTTGGTTTAGCTAGCTACTACCGTCGGTTCCTTAAGGGATTTTCTTTAATTGTTTAACAACTGACCAACTTGACCAAGCAGAATGTCCCCTTTGTATGGTCGGATGAGTGTGAAGAGAGCTTCCTGAAACTCAAGACCTTGTTGACTACTGCATTGATTTTTGCCTTGCCTATGGAAGCTAAGAATTTCATTATTTATTGTGATGCATCTTATTCAAGTTTAGGTGCGGTGTTAATGCATGAGAGGAATGTAATTGCTTATGCTTCAAGGCAATTGAAAGTGCATGAACATAACTATCCGACCCGTGATTTGGAGTTTGTTGCGGTTATATATGCATTGAAGTAGTGGAGACACTATCTATATAGGGTCAAGTGTGAAGTATATACAGATCATCGTAGTTTTTAGAAGGACTTGAATTTGAGGCAGTGGAAGTGGATGGCGTTATTGAAAGACTGTGATATTACTATTCTACTCTGGAAAAGCTAATGTTGTGGTTGATGTCTTAGGTAGAAAAGTAGGAAGCATAGGGAGTTTAGCCCAATTACATATTTATATGCTCCCATTGGCTAGAGAGGTTCAAACTCTGGCCAATGACTTTATGAGGCTGGAAGTAACTGAGAAAGAAGGATTCTTAGCCTATGTGGAGGCAAGATCTTCTTTTATTGACAAGATTAAAGGAAAACAGTTTGATGATGAGAAGTTGAGCCGAATTCATGATATGGTAATGTGATGAGAGGCCAAAGAGGTTGTGATCGATGAGGAAGGCGTCTAGAGGATTAAGGGGTGGGTATGTGTGCCCCGTGTTGATATTTTGACTCATACAATTTTTACAGAGGCTCATAGTTCGAGGTATTTTATACATCCTAGTGCAACCAAGATGTATCGTGATTTGAGACAAGATTATTGGTGGAATAGAATGAAGCGTGACATTGTTGATTTTGTTGCCCAATGTCTGAACTATCAACAAGAAAAATATGAGCATCAGAGGCCTGGAGGGACCCTGCAGAGAATGCTGATTCCTGAATGAAAGTGGCAAATAATTGCAATAGATTTTGTGATTGGTCTTCCAAAGACATTGGGTAAGTTTAATTCTATAGGATAATTGTTGACAAGTTAACTAAGTTTGCTCATCCTACCTTCATCGCCCTCTCTCACTACCGCGTCAGTCGTTGGAGGGGTCACTGCTCTATCCCTAGTTGGACCGGGTGCTTGTCCTCTGCCTTTAGTGTGCCTTCTCATGCAACCTCTACCACGACCTCTTGCCACTGCTCCCCTTCGAGGTGCAGCCAAAATGGTTGGCTCAGGCGCACCCTATCTTGCGGTGTTGGTGTTGCCACAGTTATTGCTCTAGTTTTGAGCATCTGTGAAATAGAGTGAAGAAGGTCAAATACCAATTTGTATAACCTAGATATACCAATTGGATTCAAGTAATAACACGAAAGAAAGAAGGAAAGAAAGAAATGAGTTTTCCTAAAGTCTTATAGCCTCTCGAAGAAAAGTAAAGGCGCCCCCATATCGTTCCGCAAGACTCTACTACACTTGTCCTTGTGTGATGAGATCACCGAACCTGGCTCTGATACCAAGTTTGTCACGACCCACAACAAGTTATGAGTACACCCACACTTAACCTCCTAGGTGGCGAACCAATGAATTCAACCTCAACTTATACCAATTGTTAACCATATGGAAAACAACCATAATACAGAAACTCAAAACTTATTAAAATAATCAATAAAATAAACCTCTCAAGTATATTACATATCATTCCCAAAACCTGAAAGTCATCACATCAAGGACATCTATTCTCAAAATACCAAGTCTAAGAGTATTAAAGACACCAAAATAAATAAGTAGGATAGTCTGATCCAATAATATCATACTGGCTCGTGGCACCCAATCCAAATATATTGTTAATTTATCATTTATTATCACTGCTTTCACTTCATTAACAATATTTCATCAAGTCATCTTTATTCAAGGCATCACTTTGATAAAGAAAGTTTAAGATTATGGATTTCATGGTCTTGGGATTTCAGACCAACCACAACAACACGTGAATTATCAAAACCACAACCACCAAGTACATAGAAAAATTCACAATATCACTCAATGATTATCGATTACTATTAAGAGTTTATCTATCACATAGAATAAACTATAATCTACCTCCACTAAAGAACCAAAGTCAAGCGAGCTACTTCCTCAATGCCTTTTCTTTCCTCAATAACTCCAAATGTTTCCAATCTATCAAGTAGATAGTTGATGAGTCCGAGATTTGGACTCATTTAGGGCTCTATTTATATAGATTTAGTGTACTCAAATGCTTATTTTGTGCAAATAACTAATGTAAAATGCTTGATTTTCAGGTATATGGATTGAGGAACAAAGCAAGGACACTAATTTGCAAAAATGAAGAAAGCGAGCTGAAAGAACGAAGAAAAGCAAACCTGGTGATCGCCAAACCCACGAAGAAAAGCAAGCATATTTTTGGCTACTATAAATACATTTTTGAACATTTAGTTTAAGAGAAAATTTTCATATCTAATTTTCAATATATCAAATTGTGATTATTATTCTGAGTATTGGACAAGTTTTTCCCTAGTACTTCCTAAGCTTTGAAGAATTGAAGGTTTTCACTTGCAAGAAATTGGAAGTGGGTCTTTGAGATTCTTCGAATTGGAACATTGTAAGAACGAAATCAATCTTACCCAGTTGATGGAAACTCAATTTGGTAACGATTTTAATCATTTTATGATATCTAGCTAAATCCCCAATTCTTGGGGTATGATTATGTGATTATGAGCTGATTTAGTTTATAGGTATTGCTAATTGTTAATTTAAATGTTGTTTAGAAGTGAGTTCAATCAGTAATTGTGGTTTAATTTAGGAATTGTAGTTGCAAATGTTGTTCTACCCTTGTGTTTTTGGCTTGCTCGAGAGAGAGGTTTTAAAACTAAGCTTATTGATTGATGGTCAGTGGGTATTGGTTTGACCTGGGTTCAGCTCAAGAGAGTGAATCCTAAACTCAATCCCTCACATTCAGCTCAAGAGAGTGAATGGACTTGAGTGTGGGCTGGTTTTATTTTGCTTGCTTGTTAATGTTAAAGAGAAATCAACTTGATTCGGGTTAAATTGTTCGAGAGAAAATTTATCCCCTATATGGCTTAGCTTACTCACTAATATATAGCTATTTCCTAACAATTTCAATTATCCATTTGTTTATATTAGCTTATAATTGAATCATATCCGAAGAACCCATCTCATTATTGTTATTTCGTATTATTTGCCACTGTTTGTAGTTGATAATTAAAACCAAAACCCCCTTATTTGACATTTGTGTCACCCCCGATTTGAATTCTGTTTTAATTCGATAATGTCTATTCATATGGCTGATTTTACCATATTCATACTTCCTAATAAATTCTCAAACATGTACCAATCCATGTGGCATTCGACCCCAACTCATTTAGTTGGGTTTTATACTGACTAGCAATCGTTGACACTTTGAATTGGAAGAAGTGTCCTTGAAACGTTAATCAAAATGGCGTCGCTGCCGGGGAGTGGTGTTGTTCGAGATTTTTTGGTGAAGTTGAATTTTGTTCTTTTTAGTCATAGTTGAATCTGCTTACTTTTAGTTTTGGTTTTTGTGTTGCTGGCTGAACAGAGGAAATGAGCATATCTTGTAGCAACGGTGACCCAGTGGACCACCCTCCTTTAAGATTCATGATTTTTAGGGATAACATCCTAAATTTTAGGCAATTTGAGGGTGAGTCAATCCAAGTTGTGGCTGAGATTTAAGACAATATTGTTACAATGTCCAACTCATGGAGTTCCAGATAAGATGCTACTGGAATGTTTCTATATAGGTCTTGGTCCTGAAAACAGGGGATTGGCTGACCAACTTTCTTCGGGTGGTCTAATACGACAGCCCTATGCAATAGCAGCCCAACTACTTGATCACATGACTAAGACACAAAGGAGACAGAGAAGGACCAGAATTTGGCCACACTATTGACTCAGCTGGATCTCTTGGCCAAAAAGATTATGGAATTGGAGGTACCGTACAAAAAGAAAGATAGGTATATTCCCCCTCACAAGCGTAGAAAGCCCAAAGAGTACGAGGGTGGACAAGTAGAAGAGATACTCTCACTCATTCTCCAGAAAGTGAAAGAACATGACAGAGTGTTGAAAGAGATAAAAGAGAATGTCTCACTACTGAATCAGATGACTGCTTCACATTCCATATCTATTCAGCTACTGGTGACTCAAATGGGTCATCTGTTGTCTCGTCTCCACCCTAGGAATGAAGTCTGAGTAGGTACTTACGTCATGCCACGACATTAACTAAGACACTTACTCAAGTTTTTATCTACTTTTCTTTTTCTTTTGAAATAATCGTGTGTTGATTTTGCAGGTTGAAGTGTGAAATGTGTTTGAAAAGTGCAAGT
Source organism: Solanum infundibuliforme (assembly GCA_029582565.1). Lineage (NCBI taxonomy): Eukaryota > Viridiplantae > Streptophyta > Magnoliopsida > Solanales > Solanaceae > Solanum > Solanum infundibuliforme. The sequence continues at coordinate 27,559 of JAJOOG010079076.1, forward strand.
TGGCGAGCAAAAGGCCCAGTCGGCGAATCGCCGAAACGATTGGGGAGTCCGACTTGAACCGATGTTGGACTCAAGGAATCAGAATGTGGACTTTGTAAAATTCGGCTTGCCATGGACAAATCGGCGTGTCGCCGAACAGGTCGGCGATCACGACTTAGTCCGCCGTTTGGACCCCTACATTAATTGGAGGTCATGTAAAACTCGGCAAAGTGACCACTCAGCGAAGTAAGTGACCACTCGGCATGTCACCGAGGGGTTCGGCGACGAAAATTAATGTCGTTGAAAGGGCAAGAAATGGACGGTTTTTAAGAGGCCAAAGGTTTAAAATTTCAAACTCTTTCACATTCCCTCACTTTTTAACTTCCCAAGATCACACCCGCACTATATTTTTCTATATTTTCATGTTTTTACCGATTCCTAGTCATCAATCTTGTGCTTGGAATTTGGAATTTTTGCCGCCTAGCATTTCAAATTATATATTCAGCATTAAAGGTTGGTTTTCCGAACCCCGAACTTGCATTTAGCAGTTTTACTCAATTGCAATTGTTTGTTCTTAGTGATGTGTGTTGGGCCTATCTGAATCCATGCTAGTGTGTTTGTTTGCCTATTATAATTTCAATATCGTGCCTAAAATTCCTAAGTGTTAATTTCCCGAATTGCGTGCTTAAAATTGATCATAAATTGTTGGGTTGTGCTTGATTGTTGTTGGGTCTAGTTGGGTGAAGTCTGAGTAACCCATAATTGTGATAAATGACGCAGTTTACCCGATGATGGAGCGGTTGACATCATTCTTAAGGGCTTAAGTCGTCAAATGACCAATTTTGGCTAAATCGGGGGAAATATGAATACCCCGGTGGCATGGATCTTATGAGTCTGAGTCTAATTGATTAAGTGTTTGGTTTGATTTTGTTTTCGGGGGTTGCGGGGTTGATTTTGGAAGTTGGGGTAGAAAGTAGGCAGATTGGGCAGGTTGGGCAGTTTGGCGAGCTGGGTCGAGCTCGCCAAACCACTCGGCAGTTTGCCGAATCCACCTTGATCGCCTTTAATTTCATGCAAATGTTAAGTTTCGATTCTGTAACTTTCGATGAGAAGCCTGAGTTCACCGAGTGCACTCGGCGACTCGGTAAAAGTCTTATTTGATCGCCCTTTCTATCCCTGTAACCCTTCAATACACTGTAACTTTCGACGGGCTTTTCTGTGCTCACTGAAAGTTATCCGCGATTTGCTGAAAGGCCCCTCCCATCGCCGACATGCCAATTTTTCTGGGAATTTTTTAGCCAATCCTTTCGGCGAGCCCGATCTGGCTCACCAAAGTGATTCGGTGACTCGTCGATCGGTTCGGCGAGTCTGTCTGCAATTTGATTTTTGTGATTTGTCTTGAAATGTTTTTAACTTTCTATGATGTTTTTGCAGATATGGCTACAACCAACTTGGACATGCCGCCTCGTAAAAGAGCACGAGGCATAGTGATCAATGAAGGGGTAGCAAATCCCCCTAAAAGGGAAAGACGACACCCCCCAAGGGAGGCAAGGGTAAGGGCAAGAAGCCCATATCAGAGGTTCCGGAGCACAACTCCAACAGCGAGGGAGAGTTATTTGACTCCCAACTTGCATTCTCCAAGCCCGATGTTGAACGGCCTCTACAGTCCAGGCGAGCAGAGATCTGTGCTAGGTCTCACCCAGACTCATCGAGAGCTCCAACGACCACCCCTCCTACAGCAGATACAGTGCCAGCTCTGACACCGACTGTGGTCCTAGTGCCACCAGTACAGGTTCCTCCTCCCCGACTACTCAACAGATTAAAAGTCGATGGGTTGCGAACAATTCTCAAGGAAAAGTTGCTATCCACGGAGGGCTTAGTGGGTAGATACTCTCCGTGAGGGACACATTCCAGTTTCACCGGTTCGAGTAGTTCACCATGCCCCGAGGCCCCTATATTCCTACATGGGTCCAGGAGTTCTACACAGCATACAGTGAGTTGATACCCAAGGGAAAGAAAAAGGCCAGTTCCTTCAGACCGGTGAAGTCTGTCATGGTCCGGGGGAAGGAAGTAGGGTGCAGTAGAGATCACATTAATATTGTACTCGACAGGGCTTTAGGTTTTGCACATGCATATGAGGGCTTGGCTACTACTCAATCCCTGGATGACTTAAAGGGCTGGCTTGCCCGTCTGATTTCTGATACCACCCCGAGGTGGATAGAGGCAGGAGCTCCCATTGAGAAGAAGGGAATGAATATTGTCATTCGATATTGGTTCAGTTTTATCGGCAGCTCTATTATGCCATCACAGAATGAGTCCATCCTCCGCCATCCCAAGGCGGCTTGCCTTGGGTCAATCATATCCAGGAAGAGCATTGACATGGGACTCATCATAGAGCAGGAGATGGCCATGATGGCCAAGCTGAGCAAGACGTCCCTTCCATTACCGGTATTGATTAGAAGGTTGTGCCGACATCCTGGAGTTTCTCGTGATGAGATGAGAGATATTGAGGTCACTCCCCCATCTTCCACACACATCCGGCGTATAGAGGTTGAGTACACGCTGGATGAGGTAGACAGGAGGAGAGCAGCTCCGGTGGACGCATCCCAAAAGATTGATGTTGAGACGATTCCTACAGAGGCACCTTTGCCTACTCCGGCCTCCAGGCCTTCAGGTACACCTGCTTCCACTTCTTCCTCCCAAGCTCGTAGTGCTTCTATCACTTTCCAGCCCGCTAGCATTACTCAGGCCATGATCCTGAAGATGGGGCACTTAGCCCATTTTATGGATGTGAGGCTACTCAATTGGAGGTTGCGGTACCATGAATGATCGAGAGTGTTATCCTAGCTACACTAACACCCCTACGAGCATCTAGTGATACACTCACAGCGAGAGTTAAGACTTGTGAGAGTAGACAGGGGGCTACTTCAGAGGTGACGACTTTAAAAGTCGAGGTTGCTGATTTGAGAAAGGATGTGGACTACTTGAAGTCTATAGACTTCACTTCACTTCTAGAGACAGGTGATGATGTGGATACCCCAACTACTTCTGAGATTCCTCCAGCCACCACCAGAGACGTACAGATGGATGACATAGCAGCTGATGAGTCGGAGGCAGAGTCTGACGAGAAGCAAATAGAGGTCCTGAAGGAGACCATCTATGGAGACATATGTGACCTTGAGGAAACAATTATAAAGTCAATGATTCAGACATCGCTGAAAGAGACATCCATGGCAGGCCCTAGTGGATCGAGTGTTGCCGATATGACACCGGGCACTGATGCCCCGACAGATGAAGCGGCTTTGTAGATAAGACCCTTCTTTACCTCCCTCTCTTTCATTTTTATTGATTTTTTTTAGTGTTTTTATTGCATTTGAGGACAAATTGCTTTTTTTGTGGTGGGGTGAGGTATTTCCATACCTACCTCTTGTGTTTATCATTTTTTGTATATATTGGGTTTGTGTGCTATAAGTTGTGTTTTGACACTGTTTTGTGGATATTTGAGTTTGTGGCTCCATATTTTGAATGCAAATGGTTTTTGGTTTTTGACCCTTCTAAAAAAAATTGCCACCTCTTGATTGTGTTTGAATGTGGTTGTACTTGTGCAAATTTAAGTGTCGATCATGATCAATACCGATGACTTGAATAGTGCTCTTAATCGAACAAAAATGAATGTGCGGCTATGGTGAGGCCAAATGAAGTTGCATAAGCAATATGTGAACTTTTTGCATCTCGTTGTGACTAGCTGATTATCGAATTGAGTCTCTTGTGATGAACATTGCACACTAGCTAAGGTGTGGAGTCTTGTTTGATAATGGTGTCAATGTCTAGTGTGATGATATTATCGTGAACAATGTGTGATAACACCTAGAATTTGCCCCGTAAGTCCGGTTGACTAAGTGATGCAAGCTCTTGAAATGATCTTAGGCAATAATTTTAAAGAGTGAAACAATTTGACATTATACCTCTTTTGTGACCAACCTTGTGAGTGTGTGAATTTTGCTTGAACGCCCTTTGAGCCTTACCCTTTTCTTGGAAGAAACTTGATGTAATTATGACCCTTCTTTATCCATTCACCCATAATCCTCATAAAGTGTGGTTTGTTTGAATAGCCAACTTAGGCCAAAAGCCTAAGTTAGGGGTGTGGTGAAAAGAGAAGGTAAATCAAGAAGTGTGAAGAACTCCCCCTTTATCGAAGATTTTAAAAAAGATAGAACTCCTCCGTACAAAAAAAAAGAGAAACAGAAAAGAAGAATGGAAAAGAAAAAGAACAAAAAAAAATTGAGAAATAAAGTTGTAAAAGTTGCAAAAGAAATGGGGCGTCCGATATTACATGAGAAGTGAATAATGGGGTGACTTTTGAGCATGAGTGAAAGTGTTGAAGAAAAGGAAAGAGAGTGTTGTTCATACCACATTTCATGAGGATAGCAGCCACTGAACGTAAATGACCATACATTTACACTCAATCCTGTTACAAGCCTTGAAAAGACCTTTTTGATCTTGAGTGAGCTGAAGCAAGTGTTAATTGGAAAATAAGGGCACACCTATGGGTTAAGTTATGCATGTGTTCATCCTTATGAGTGTGAGAGTTGCATGTGATTCCGTAGCTATAAATTGTTGAAGAATAATGTGTGAATATGGAATCATTATTTGTATGAGGTCATTTGAGTACCTTTGTTGAGCTTGAACTTGCATTTGAAGCAAGTATTGTGAACTTGAGAATCTTTGGTAATGGTGAGTCACAACTTGAACCTTTGAGTTCACAATTGATCCTTGCATAAGTAAGTTGAGTCTTGTTGTGTGCATTCATGATTGAATCTTGCGTAGCACTGTTTGAGACATCCTTTTTGAACTGCTGAACTTGAGTTTTACTTGAGGACAAGCAAAAGTTTAAGTTGGGGTGTTCATGAGTCTGAGATTTGGACTCATTTACGGCTTTATTTGTATAGATTTAGTGTCCTCAAATACTTATTTTGTGCCAATAATTGATGTAAAATCCTTGATTTCCAAGTATATGGATTGAGGAACAAAGCAAGGACACTAATTTGCAAAAGGAAGAAAGTGAGATGAAAGAATGAAGAAAACCAAGCCTGGTTATCGCCAAGTCCACTTGGCGAGTCACCGAATGGCTGCTTGACTACCTAAAGTTCCAGTGTGCCAAGCCTTGAAGGAAAGAACCAAGTTGGTGAGAGAAAAAAGCAGTCGTTAGATCGCCGAGTGGTTCCGCGATGTAATGTTTGATAGCCCAAAGTTACAGACCGTGAGGACGCTGAAGGCCAAGGCAGAAGGGCGATGGAATTGACCAAATGGTGGATCGCCGAGTGGTTCGGCGAGCCCGACTTACTAATCCGAGTGGCTTTTCGCAACATATTTTTGGCGAATATAAATATATTTTTTAACATTTAGTTTAAGACAAAATTTCATATCTAATTTTCAGTATATCGAATTGTGATTATTATTCTGAGTATTGAGACAAGTTTTTCCCTAGTACTTCCTAAGCTTTGAAGAATTGAAGTTTTTCACTTGCAAGAAATTGTAAGTGGGTCTTTGAGATTCTTCGAATTGAAACATTGTAAGAATGAAATCAATCTTACCCAGTTGATGGAAACTCAATCTGGTAATGATTTTTATCTTTTTATGATGTCTAGCTAAAACGCCAATTCTTGGGGTGTGATTATGTGATTATGGGCTGATTTAGTTTATGGTTATTGCTAATTGTTAGTTTAAATATTGTTTAGAAGTGTGTTCAATCAGTAATTGTGGTTTAATTTAAGAATTGTAGTTGCAAATGCAGTTCTACCCTTGTGTTTTTGGCTTGCTCAAAAGAGAGGTTTTAAAACTAAGCTTCTTGATTAATGGTCAGTGGGTATTGGGTTGACCTGGGTTCAGCACGAGAGAGTGAATCCTAAACTCAATCCCGCACATTCAGCTCGAGAGAGTGAATGGACTAAGGTGTGGGTTGGTCTTATTTTGCTTGCTTGTTGATGTTCGAGAGAAATCAACTTGATTCGGGTTAAATTGTTCGAGAGAAAATTTATCCCCTCTATGGCTTAGCTTACTCACTAATATACAGCTATTTCCTAACAGTTGCAATTACCCATTTGTCTATATTAGCCTATAATTGAATCACATCCCAAGAACCCATCTCATTATTGTTATCTCGTATTGTTTGCCACTGTTTGTAGTTGATAATTAAAACCAGAACTCCTTATTTGACATTCTTGTCACCCCCTAATTTGAATTATGTTTTTATTCGATAATGTCTATTCCTACGGTTGATTTGACCATATTCATACTTCCTAATAAATTTTCAAACACATACCGCTTTCTATGGGATTCGACCCCAACTCATTTAGTTGGATTTTATACTGACTAGCGATCGTTGACACTTAGAATTGGAAGAACTGTCCTTGAAACTTTAATCAACAGTACACCTAATATTTAATTACATATCTTCATATATCAAAACCTAATTTTATAACCTGATAAGAAAATAATAATATTAAACTTTTGTACCACTGGTTACGAAACCAGTGGCAAGCTGGCAACAACCATAACTTAATTCACTTTCCACATATAGAACTCAAGTTGATGGAGAATCATGACCTTAGTTTACTGGTCATTAGCGATCACTGATTAACGTATGAGGGACACTTCATCCAATTCTAAGTGTCAACAATCGCTAGTCAGTCTAATAACCCAACTAAATGAGTTGGGTTCGAATCCCACAGGGAGTGGTAGTACGTGTTTAAGATTTAATAGAAAAATACAAATATGTTCAAGTCAATCATAGGAATAGACATTATAGAAGGAAAACATAATTCAAATTAAGGGGTGACCCCAATGTCAAATAACAAAAAGGGGGTTTTGGTTTCAACTATCAGCTACAACAATAACAAAATAACACGATTTCAAAAATAATGAGACGGGTTCTTGGGATGTGATTCGATTATAGGCTAATATAGACAAATGGGTTATTGCAACTAATAGTAAATAGTTGTAATCCAGTGAATAAGCTAGACTTTAGTGGGGATAAACTTTCTCTCGAACAATTTACCCTAAATCAAGTCAATTTCTCTCGAACACCAACAAACAAGCAATTAAGAATAGCCTACGCTTTAGTCCATTCACTCTCTCGAGCTGAACCCATGACAACCCAATACCCATTCACCATCAATTCAGTAATCTTGGTTTTAAAACCTCTCTCTCGAACAAGCCAAAAACACGAAGGTAGAACTGCATTTGCAACTACAATACTTTAATTTTAACCACAATTACTGATTGAAATCACTTCTAAACAGCATTTAAACTAACAATTAGCAATACCCATAAGCTAAATCAGCCCATAATCACATGATCACACCCTAAGAATTGGTGTTTTAGCTAGACATCATAAAAAGATAGAAATCATTACCAAATTGTGTTTCCATCAACTTGGTACAATTAATTTCGTCTTAACAAAGGTCCAAATTAAAGAATCTCAAAGACCTACTTCCAATTTCTCAAAAATAGAAAACTTCAATTCTTCAAAGCTAAGGAAAAATATTCTCCTAAATACTCTCCTGAATGTTTCGAACAAAAAGAATGTTATGATAAAAACTTTGATACTAAGCTAAATGTTCAAACACGTATTTATAGTCGCCAAAAATATGATGTGAAGGACCATTCGGCGCAGTAAGTTGGGATCACCGATCAACTCGGCGATCCGCCCTTTGGTCATTTCCATCGCTTTTTTTCTTTGGCCTTCAGCATCCTCACGTTCTGTAACTTTGGGCGATCCAACACTGCAACGCAGAACCACTCGGCGACATGTCGACTGCTCCTTTCTCTGGCCGACTTGATTTTCTCCTTCAGGGCTTGGCACACTAGAACTTTAGGCGGTCAAATGGCCACTCGGTGACTCACCAAATGGACTTGGTGATCACCATGCCGTCCTTTCTTCGCTCTTTCAGCTCACTTTGTTCCTTTTTGCAAATTAGTGTCCATGCTTTGTTCCTTAATCCAAATACCTTGAAATCAAGGGCTTTACATCAGCTATTGGCACAAAACAAGCATTTGAGGACACAAAATCTATCTAAATAAAGCCCTAAATGAGTCCAAATGGTGGACTCATCAACACCCCCAACTTAAACTTTTGCTTGTCCTCAAGTAAAACTCAATTTCAGCAGTTCAAAAAGGATATCTCAAACAGTGCTACACAAGACTCAATCATGAATGCCCACAAAAAGACTCAACTTACTCATGCAAGGATCAATTGTGCACTCAAAGATTTAAGTTGTGACTCACCATTATCAAAGATTCTCGAGTTCACCATACTTGCTTCAAATGCAAGTTCAAGCTCAACAAAAGTACTCAAATGCCCTCACACAAAGAATGATTCCATATTCACACACAATGGTTCAACAATTTATAGCTTCGAAATCACAATCAACACTCACACTCACAAAGATGAACACATGCATGACTCTACCCATAGGTTGGCCCTTATTTTCCAATCAACACTTGTTTCAGCTCACTCAAGATCAAAAGGTCTTTTGAAGGCTTGTAACGGGGCTAAGTGTAAAGGTATGGTCATTTAGGCTCAGTGGTTGTTATCCTCATGAATTGTGGTATGAACAACACTTTCTTTCTTTCTTCATCATTCTCATTCATGCTCAAAAGTCACCCCATTATTCATTTTCCATGAAATACCGGATACCCCATTTTCTTTTGCAATCTTATTTCAAACTTTTTCATTCTTTTTCTGTTTCATTTTTTTCTTTTTCTTATTGTATGGAGGGGTTCCATCTTTTTCAAAACCATGGATCAAAGGGGACTTCTTTGCATTTCTTGATTTACCTTCTCTTTTCACCACACCCCTAACTTAGGCTTTTGGCCTAAGTTGGCTATTCAAACAAACTACAAATCATAAGGATTATGGGTAATGGATAAAGAAAGGTTCACAATTTCATCAAGTTTCTTCCAAGAAAAAGGCTAAGGCTCAAAGGGTGTTCAAGCAAAGATCACACACTCACAAGGTTGGCCACAAAAGAGGTATCATGTCAAATTGTTTTACACTCTTCAAAGTTGCCTAAGATCATTTTCAGAGATTGCATCACTTAGCCAATCGGACCAACGGGGCAAATTATAGGTGTCATCACACAAGGCATTTACACCAATGTCAAACAAGACTCACACTTTCGCTAGTGTGCAATGTTCATCACAAGAGACTCAATTTGATAACCGGCTAGTCACAATGAGATGCAAAAAGTTCACATAATGCATATGCAACTTCATGTGACCTCATTGTAGCTGCACATTCATTTTTGTTCGATTATGAGCACTATTCAAGTCATCGGTATTGATCGAGACCGATACTTAAATTTGCAAGAGAACAGCCACATTCAAACACAATCAATAGGTGGCATAAAAGTTTCAAAAAGGGTCAAAAATCATTTACATTCAAAATAAGGATCCACAAGCTCAAACATCCACAAAATACAGTACCAAAACACAATATATAGCACAAAAACTCAATATATAAACAGAACAACACTCACAAAAGATGGGCCTCACCCCACCACAAAACAAAAGCAATTTGTCCTCAAATGCAAGAAAATATCCAAAGGTCAATAAAAATAAGACAGAGAGGGAGGTAAAGAGAGATCCTGTCTAAACAGTCGCTCCATCTATTGGGGAATCAGTGCCTAGTGTAGTAATCTGATCTTGGGCATCATTGCCCGGAGTCACCTCAGAAGTACCGGCTCCACTGGACCCACCCATGGTGGTGTCTCTCAAAGAGGTTTGGCACGCAGTCTCGAACATAGCATTCTCCAAGTCAACCAGATCATCATAAACCTCAGCATCACGCACATCTATATGCTCCCATCAATCTCTGCCTCCGACTCATCAGCTTCCATAACATCCCGATGTACATCTTCGATGGTGGCTGGAGGAATCTCAGAAGTCGTCAAGGCATCAACATCATCAGCTGCCTCCAATAGGGAAGTGAAGTCACTGGACTTCAAGTAGTCCGAGTCCTTCCTCAGATCCGCAGCCTCGGCTTTCAAAGTCGTAACATCAGAAGTCTCCCCCTATCTACTCTCACAAGCCTCAACTCTCGTAGTGAGAGTGTCAATGGATGTCCGAAGGGGTGTCAGTGCAATAAGAAAGGCACCATCGATCATCCACGGGACTGCAGCCTCCAGACAGGTAGCCCTCATGTCAGTCGAATGGGACAGGTGCCCTATCTTCAAGATCATAGCCTGAGTAATCTTGGTGGGCTGGGAAGAGGTAGAAGCACCCGGAGCCTGTGAAGAAGAAGTAGGAGAAGATGTACCTGAAGGCCCGGAGACCGGAGTAGGCAAAGAGGCCTCTGCAGGTATCGAATCAATGTCCACCTCCGGAGATGTATCCACCGGAGTTGCTCTACTCCTGTCAGCCTCCTCTCGTGTGTACTCGGCCTCTATACGCCGAATGTCTGTAAAAGATGAAGGAGTGACCTCAATATACCTCGTCTCATCACGAGGTACTCCAGCACGCCTACACATCTCTGTAACCAGCATCAGGAATGGCTAGGAGGTCTGACTCTGCTTGGCCCTCATGGCCATCTCTTGCTCTATGAGGAGTCCCAGGTTGATGCTCTTGTGGGATATGATCGACCCAAAGTAGGCCGCCTTAGGGTGGCGGAGGATGGAATCATTTTGGGATGGCATTACGGTGCTGCTAATAAAGCCAAACTAGAACCGAGCAGCAATATTCAGATGCTTCTTCTAGATGGGGACCCCTGCCTTGATCTACCTCGGGGAGGTATCAGAAATCAATGGAGAAAGTCAGCCCTTCAAGTCATCCAAGGACTGAGTAGTAGGCAAGCCCTCATATGCCACTGTAGCTCATAGACCCCTGTCAAGTACAGTATTAATGTACTCGCTACTGCACCCGGCTTCATTTCCCCGGACCATGACTGACTTAACTGGTCTGAATGCGCTGGCCTTCTTCTTCCCCTTTGGCACCAGCTCTCCGTATGTTGTATAGAACTCCTGAACCCATGTAGGAATGTAAGGGCCTCAGAGCCTGGTGAACTGCTCAAACCAGTGGAAATTGAGGGTGTCCCTCACTGCGGACTTTCTGCCCTCTAGGCCTTCCAGGGATAACAACTTCTCCTTGAGGATAGTCTACAACCCATCAGCTTTTAATCTATTATGGAGTTGGGGAGGAAGAACTACTGGTGGCACTGGAGCCACAGGAGGTGACGAAGCTGGAAATGTATCTGCCGGAGAAGAGGCTGCTGGGACTCTAGTTGAGTCAGCACGAGCTCTAGCACGGATCTCGGCTCTCCGGGATTGTAAGGGTTGGTCGTCTACTGGCTCAGATAACACATCTTGGGAGTTACGGGCCTCTCCCTCAATGTCGGAGTTGCTCACCGGAGTCTCAGATACGGGCCTTTTGCCCTTGCCTTTTCCTCCCTTTGGAGGCTATTGCCTTCCCTTTTTAGGGGATTGGTTCCTCTTTCATTTATAGTTATACCCTGATATACCGTGAGTTTACGGTATTTCTAATACATTTCACTTACAAGTTGTGTGTGTCTAGGGCCTTTTTATATTGGTTTTTATGTGTTTTTATCATGTTTTGCAGGAAAGATGTTCAGGCGCGGAAGTATAGAGACAGC
>JAJOOG010079077.1:0-134510 GCA_029582565.1 Solanum infundibuliforme
CCATAAGTGGATCAAACCACACAACATAAATTCTCATACTATAGACTAGAAGTTAGGTCAACTTACCAATTCTCCAAGCCATGATCACCATGGATCAACCCTCAACAATTCATAATCAATTGACATAGGTAGCAATAGGAATCAACAATGTAATTCAATATCATAAACATAGTCTAAGTACAATTCCATAAACAAAGTGATCAACCCATAACTTTGCCCATAAGGCATAATCCTCAACTCATCAATATATCAACAATTCAACATGAATAAGTATAGATAATCATAAGAAACATCAATGCAATCTAATCTAAACATAATTTCATCAATAGAGATCATATTCACAAAGACCCACATCATAGACCAATTTTCGAGAATTTGGGGATCATGGGTTCTTCAAGAATTTCTTTGAAAATTGTCTTAAAAACATTAATTCCACATTAATTCATCCATAGAATGATTTAGAAAATCGTTTGGCAAGGAACCTATGTTTAGATTGAAAATTGGGAATTTTGGTCTTTGAATCACTTTTGGAAATCTTTGATAGAGCTCCTTGAATGAGAGGTTATTCAAGAATCCAGAGTTACCATACCTTAATTATTGAAGACCCATGAAATTGAAGAAGAAATCAGTTGAAAACCCATCTTCTAGCTTGAGCTTCATCAAGGTCTTCAATGGAGTTTTTGAGAGAATCTATTTTGAGAAGGAAGGGTCAATTTGAAGAATGGGGTCTAATTTTAAGTTTTGGGGTTTTAACCAACTTAAAATACCCTAAAATAGGTAGAATAACCGTTTATAATAATTCCCGAAAGTACCCAAACTACCCCTCACTTAGTTGGACCTTTTTAAATAAGTCAAACTTGAGTTTTATTTTCGCAAATTTCGTCAGGAAACAAGTTCGCGACGCGGAGGTGCTCCCACAAGTTTTCTTGAAATTAAATTTGAGATAGTAGAGTCCGCGACATGTCTACGATGCGGACTAAGCATTTGGCCTTTGGTGGATCTACTCCGCGACGCGGACATGCTCCCTCCAAGCACAACTTCAAGTTGCCTTGGCAACTTGCTTGGCTAAGGTTGGGGTCCTCCTCGGGGACTCTTAAGGTGGCGCCTGGGGCGCCGTATCCAAACGTTTTGACCCTAAAAACATTTATTAAGACACTAGGGTCACCTGCACTGATTTTAGACTCCAAACAACACATAAAAACATGAACAACATACTAGAACACACCAACACGTAAAAGACTAGTTTCCAAACGTCTTGGTCGTCCCTTGACGTTTGACTTCCAAACTCTTTAAAACTGACTTAAAAGGCTATTCTTCATTATTTTGACAAGTTATTAATGCATAAAACCCATGTGAGGCTCTACTTTATCCTACTTTATTTTGAGGGTCGTTACAACATCAAATATGGATTCTTCGATAAATGATATTGTGTTGTTTTTAAGGTGTACCCAAACTCAATTACCTGAACTTGTGCCCATATCACCTCGATTTCCAAGCTCCAAATCATTCTCAATGGTCTGAGCAGAATTGTCCTTCGGTAAAATTGAAGCTTTAGGTATTACTTGATGGTATGCACCCTCTTTTACTGCCTCCTCGCCAATTAAAGTAGATTTAGGAGTTGAATATACTAAAGTATTAGTCCTAAACTCGTTAGGACTGTACCATGAATCTTTGAGATTCCAACAACAGTAGCCAAAGAACTATGGTTCCCAAACAATTGTTGCACCAGATTTCGATCACCAACTAGTTTTTTGGTGTCTTTTTTTGCAACTCTCTTCGAATAAAAAAGATCATGTGCATTTCCCTTCAGTTGTTCCATACTTTTAGTGTCACGACCCGAGTCTACACCCTACACGTGGCCATCACTCGAGTACCATTGTTGGTCCCCAAGCGAACCCTCATCCTTACTGACTACAAGTGGAAGACTTACTCAAGCAAACATAAGCATCAAATTGAAAAAATAAACATAAAAAAACACTACAAAAAACAAGCTAAATTGTGGAGGTTTATTTGTGGGGGTGTTAAGAAACTCCACTATTAAGATCATTTTGTAGCGTTTATTTTAACTCCCACTATATATTTTATTTTGTGACGGTTTTATTGTGAGAGTTGGTGATAACCTCTGCAAATTGCATCAAATTGTGAAGCTTTGAAAATGCCGCAGTTCGTTATAATTTGTGGCGGATTTATAGTGGAGGTTTGTTATAACCCCCACAAATTGCATCAAATTGTGAAGTTTTGTAAATGCCACAATTCATTATAATTTGTGGCGGTTCATAATCCCTACAATATAACGAGTCAATAAAAAACTTGAACTATAAGAAACACTTTAGAGAATAAGAAAATACAATCATGACAAGTAGAAATAGGACTGAATATATGCATTGCAGGTTTGGTTAGCACGAGAAGAGAAAATTAAGATTGAAATGGAATTGCAATCTTAAAATGCAGACAATTGAGGTCCCGGTTCATTATTTCAAGAGAATGAAATAATAGATTAAAATGTTACTCGTATAATATTTAACTGAATGGTTAGAATAAAGAAGTTATGGAGGTGTTATGTGATAAAAATACATATACCAAAGTGAAAGGTAAATTCACATAACAGTTAAATAGTAGGGAGCACTAGATCGATAAATTAAAGTTCAATAAATTTTTATAAGATGAATATTTCAGAGAAATAGATGTTGGGTGTGAAGTCATACAAAATTAGGTAAGATAAAAAAATGAAAACCTTCATTGTAAGGTACAAGTAGCACGTAATGACAATAAAATGAGAATTCACTTGAGATGATCACTTGGACATCATTTGTTTTTAATAAGATTAAGATATCAAAATCTAAATATCAAGTTGTGTATTAAGATCAAAATATCTAACTCTAAATACATATTTTGAATATTAAGATATTATATTAAGACCTAACTATCAAATAGTTGAAATTGTTTTTAACATATGACTGTGTAAAAATTGGCTTTTATTTAAAAATTAATGAATATAAATTTATTAAATTTGAAAATTAATTTGATACTATGTCTACAAAGTATTAAGTTATAAAAATATATGGTGTTTGGTGATAACTGATAGTGGTGGTTGTGAGTGTTGATTGAGGATGATCTTTGTTAATTGTGGTGTTGCGGATAATAGCTAGCGGTAATTGTGATTGACAATATAAGTCACAATAATAAATATTAGTGGTTATTGATACATGAATAATAGTGATAGTTAATGATAGTGGAGTGGTAAATGAAGAATGTAATTGACAATATATAATGGTTACCTATAGTAATGATTGTCGATAGTTATTGATGATTGTTATGATAATTTTGATTGGTGGTGATGCTTGTAATAGTGGCTAGTGGTGACTGATTATAGTGATTAACAATTGTGATTGTTGTGGTTGAGTAGTTATAGGTGGTGGTAGTTGTTGATAATGATGGACGATGACGATGCTAATTAATAATGATGAGAGTTTGTGGTATTATGGCTTTATTAAATATCTTAATCATTCAAATATTCAGACTTATTAATAGATTTTGATTTTTTTTTTTAAAAAACAAGCACACTTAATAATTAAAATTAAAACATTCATTAATTAGTGCAAACAAATGAGATGGCGTGAGGTAATTTGTTTTTTAAACAAAATATATGCACATGAATTCCTTTGATTTTATTTTGGGAAAATGGTCTGAATAATATTCCAACTTTGGCCGAAATTACTGTTACGATATTAAATTTTATGGAGGGCTTTTTACCCTCCTACACTATTTAATAGTGTATTTTAAAGGTATATATGTGCCCACGAGAACATATTACTATTTATAATGATGAAATATTTATGATGTCCACATGAACATATATATACCTTAAAATACTCTATTAAATAGTGCAGGGGGTAAAAGGTCATTTCCAAAGTTCGATATTGTTAAACCAATTTCGATCAAAGTTCAGATATATTTCAGACCCTTTTCCCTTTTATTTTTGATCATATTAGGAATTTTGAATTCAAACAAATATCAATCTTGTAATTTTATTACATTTTATCTAATCAAAGATATTGAGCAACTTGAATATTTAACGAATTATTTTATTTAGTTTATATGAGCTTGTTCTACATTTTAGACTTTTATTTGTCTATATATTTTGTTTTTTCATTGTTTTTATTTTGTATAGTATACATACATATCAATAAAGTTTAAGTAGTACTCCCTTTGTCCAACAATACATGTCAACTAGTGATTTTGTACACTTCTTAAGAAACTATAAATATGAGGGTAATTTTACTATATCACCCTTTGAACATAATAAATACAATATCTTGAAAAATGTAACAGGGAACTGATTATAATTAATGATAAGGGTAAATTAAGAATTTAGTGTAAAATTATCATTGATTTTATAAAGTGTACAAGTATTATTGGACACCTCTAAATAGTATAATGGACAACTATTGTTAAATGGAGAGAATATATGTTTTATCCAATGGAAGTTAGTTCTATTCCTCAAAATTTCTAAATAACAAAAAAAAGAAGAAATAAATGAGAAAAATAGTGAAAAGACAATATTAGGCACCATAATACTAAGTTTTAATCTGCACAGGGGTAATTAGTAAATTAGACTCAAATATTTTTTGGAGGGTACAATTCCCTCTCATTTTTCCCAGTCTTTTTTCGCAGAGCTGAATTTCCCCCGCCTCCTTGACTTACGAAATTTGAGTGCGATTCAACTGCTCAACTAACACGTTTCTTAGAGAAATTCATAAAATTCTTTGAAAAGTATTAAGAGGACTCAAGCAAGTTACAGAGGATGCACGGACATCGAATAAGACACAAATAGATAGGAAGGGTGAATCAAGTCGATGATAGTTAGTTTGGTAAATCCTTCTTCTTCCTATCATTTTTTTATATAAATTTTCATGTGGTAAAGAAGAAGTGTGATAATCGAGTCCACTTCTTCTTCTTTAATTCTCTCTATGTCCTTCAAATTTCATCGTAGAATCATTCAATGTTTAGAGACTGTAGTTTGCATCTTTGCATTTGGGTATTGAAGGCTTCCCAACACATCAACTTATGAAATTATTTTGTGCCTGTGAAGTGTTTGATAATTTGCTTAAACTAATGGTCAATTGATAGTTATGTTTAGTGAATTAGGAGATTTAAGTGATGTATGAGTTAAACCTATAACAGTACTCCTTAATGGGGAGAGTACAATAGTTCTGTTCTTGGATTATATTTTAGTTTGAGGATGTGTGGGTATTATTTGATTACCTTGATAGGAGCATTTTGTAATGGGGTTGTTAAATTTGTGGTTACAGTACTGTTAAATTATAGGAGTTTGTTGATCTATGTATTGTTGTAAGTATCAGGTTAAATTTTGGTTCAGTTCTTTTGTGGGTTCCTTTGTTTCATCTTTAAATTTAAAACATAACAAGGTTCCTTTGTTTCAAGGTTGTCTGATTGCTAATCTTACTTATTAAGATTCATCATCATTGTTTGGAAAAATGAGTGTGTTCTTTTGAACATGAAGGTCTACTAGTAAAACATTGTATATTCATATTAGGTGGTATTAGAAAGATCTTTCATCTTTTGACCAGCACGCCACACTTTTGTCAACTCCCCCTGAAGCTTTAGAAGCAAGCTTCAAAACAGACCAAGTTGGAGCTCTATTCACTAAACAAGTATTATGGTCTACATGTAATAAGTTAGCCCGTTTTGGAAATCTATATGTAATCTTTAGTACTAGTAGCAGCAATGTAACTTCCACTTAACTATATATAAAACATCTTTTTTATCCAAAAAAAAATGTCTTTGTTGTCTGCATCACTTTCTTTTTCATCTGGTTGTTTGAATCATGAATAAGTGATGCATTTAAGCTGTCATACCCTAGAATGTTCATGCCTTAATAAAGTTAAGCACAAGAATACAAATGAGTTTCTTTTGAAGATCTTTTATATTATTTGTCATTCATTTTTATATCCAAATTGATCAGTGCAACATCATAAAGTGGAGTTGATATGATAACGTGGTCTAAGTGATTACTTTTGCTCGCCCACTGCTAGCCTAGTCATGATAGTGGTATAACTTAGGAAAACATTGAATATGATAGATCAAATGATCTTTTTGCAGTTTTTTTTCCACTAAAACCAAGCTTGCTCATTTGAGTTCATTTTTCTCTATTTTCTGGTAATGAAATAGTACCATTTCATTGGTATTTCCCAAATGTCTTATTCTAGCTTGATATTAGAAAAAGTTTTTGACTATTTTTATTTTCATAAATCAACATCAGTTTGTCTATTTTGGTTTTAAGAGTTCCTTGTTTGTATAATAATTCTTTGGTTATTCAACTATGTAATAACACCTCTTGTTGATTAAGAACCTTTGTAGAAGTCCAAGCTTGGATGGTTAAACCTTAGAAATCTTTTGGTCCATAATCTATGTCCTTAGGATTTGGTCTCACAAAGACATATAACATGGACCTAACTC
Source organism: Solanum infundibuliforme (assembly GCA_029582565.1). NCBI lineage: Eukaryota > Viridiplantae > Streptophyta > Magnoliopsida > Solanales > Solanaceae > Solanum > Solanum infundibuliforme. Next base: position 6,481 of record JAJOOG010079077.1, read on the forward strand.
AACCCCAAAGGCTAGTTCATGAGTGGAGAATTGCTCAAATCCATATAAGTAAATTATCAGTCAATTCTCTAATGAATGTGCGAGTCTAGCCCATTCTAACAGGTCTCTCTGACATATTTCAATTGTGCCATAGCTATTTTTACTTAAGTTTTACTAATTATTTTAAATTCTATGGTTACTTCAAATGCCTTGACTGAGATTTTTTATGCTATAAAATGAGTATTGACTTAATCTTTTGAATGTCAAGTAGCTTAGTTTCTTGTTAAATTCATAAAAAAGTTTTAAATAAGATAATCGTGAGTGCTACTTATCTACTTTTTTGCTTAAGCTAAAATTGTTGTTATTGAGTTTTGGTGCTATTGGCATCATTTATTTTTTTAGACATCATATTTACTCACTTGGTTATAGAGTAATATCTTGTCCAATGATATTATTTAGTAAAATTCTGTAGTAACTGGATTTTAATGTAGTTTCTCTTTCAAACGTTAAATATTTTTGTTTTCATTAAGGTCTATTTTTCCATTCTTTTTCTTGTTGTTGTTTCATTAATTTTGTTGACTGCCTCTGTTTTGTTTGCTTAAATCATCAAAGTTTCTTGTTATTTTTTTGATGAATACTTATGATTTCATTGGAATTTGATTGAACCATATCATGTTTAAATTGTCTCTATTAGGATGATGCAATACCCAAGTTTTATATATTGAATGACTGTAGAATTAATACTTTACTTCAAAGGATTTGTCTCCCAGATAGATAGTTCGTTCAATTCAAAGTTGTGTTAAAGTTTAGTACATTTTTGTTATTTGAGCATCCACTAATTAGTCTTTGCCTTCAGTTTGTTCAGTCTTTAGTGGTTTATATGTTTTCATCTGATATATTATTTTATTATTTCAGTCTAGCATGCAGATCGAACACGCGCTTCACATGTGGAGAATCACCAAGCAAACACTTGTTATCTTTTTCACATTAAATTAATGTGAATTCACTTTAGATTTTTATGGAGTTTGAGTTGTAAATTTTCAGTTGTCAAACATAGTTTATTGGTATGTTAATCTATCATGAATTTAGTTTTTTATTGTTTTGTAACTTGAATATTGTCAATTTAGTCTATGTTATAAATGGTGGTATTTAGTGAAATTATTTATGCACATGAATATATAGATTTAGGATAATTTGAATCCTATTTTTTTTTAAAAAAAAATAAACAATCTATGGCGGTTAAAAACCCTTGCAAAAAGAATTGAATAAGATATTGAGACTATATTTTTGGCGGTTATAGACCCTCACGTATAGGACTTATTAAAAATCTAATATCATATTATGGAGGTTATAAATTGCTGCAAATTAATTTTAAAAACCACCACAAATTGAAAATTCATTTTGTGGCAGATGTAGTGGAGGTTCCATAAAACCGTCACAAATATGCTCGTGGCATGGGTAATTGTGGCATTTCTTTAAACCGCCATAATTTATTTTGTGCAGGTCAAAAACTCCCACAAAGCGTTTAAAAACCCTCCACAAAATGAGTCTTTTTTTGTAGTGAAAGCTTTTAAAGAAGTAGATATCAACTCAAAATGTATATAAATACAATAACAAACTCTTCACTCTTATTTGGAAGATTCTCTAACCGACAAGTGATGATACAATGTCTCACCCACACTGCCAGAAATTTCCTATAGCTTGTCGGGGTATAGAACACCTCAACTAAGTGGATCCAATAGCTATGCTTAAAAGGAATAAGGAATCATCTAAAAGAATGAACCTTTATCCATGTTGGCATACATAGTTTATGAGGATTTTGAGTTGTCTGAACTCATCTTCATGTCGTTGCTCAATACTACTCCAAGTAAATATAACTCATGTGCAAATGTTTAAAACCATAACTCTTTCTTAATTGAGGTAATTACTCAAAATATCCTCTTAAAAGAGGTAATACGCTTAAACTTCTCTGAACTCATTTAGAAATCGATGTTTCTCTCGTTGAAAATGTAAAAGTGTAACACATGGGAATACTTAGTTCCCTTATACTCAATTTGAAACATGTAAGAAAACTCTCCATTTTCTCATACACATTTACTCAATATTTAGTTCAAAACTAAAATCAATTTAATGAATTCTCAAAGTGACTCAAAAAGGACCTCTTGAACTTTCCTCTTAACTTTACTTTAATTTGAAATGTGAATTAAGACATGTGATTATGACATGTAGGATCTCTCAAGGATTAATTAAGACTTTATGATTGCATATTAAGAAAAGAATGCAAGTACGATTCGAAATAACACTTACGAAATGAAGGACGGAAAAGAAAAGGACTTTGCGACCCTGACACACTAAGTGGCATAGAGTGCTTGCCCAAAACTTTTGGATAGTGTTTGGGGTGCACTGAGCGCCGCGCCACACCATGCCCCTAACTATTGGTGAGTAGTCCTGGCGAAGTGGTGGTGCGCCTCCCCATTCCCGTGCCTAGAAATCTGACGAATTTTTCTTCAATTTTTCAGGTCCTAAATCATCTAGAATCGAGTGATCTCTTCCAAAATCTCTTTGATTCATAAGCCCAACACAATTTCGATTAAATTTCACACAAAATACATCAAGAAACAACATACTTATGCGCAATACCCTCACCTCAAGAACTCAAAAATCTCCATTGTTAAAGAATGGGGTTAAAACTCAAGAACTTCTCAAGAATCTCAATATAAACAATCTCTTAGAAGAATTCATGAAAGAAATAAAATGATTGGTTTGAGGGAGAACAAAACCAACACTATGAGAAACATACATACCTTGAAAGAACACTTGTTCTTAGCGAAATCCTCAATTCTTTAAAGAATGCTTGAAACCCTTCTCCTTTTCTCCTCAGGAAACCCTTCTATCAAACATTAAGCATTTAAGAACGTGGAAAAGTGGTCTAAATCAGATTAGACCCTTATTTGGGTAAGAAAACGTTTTAGTCCTAGTGGGGTATGGAAAAGACTAAAATACCCTTTCCTTAAACGGATGAAAAACCTTACTATTAAGAGAGGCTTCACTCAAATAGCCATAACTATTTACTTGGAGCTCGAAATTTATCAAACGTGATGGCGTTGGAAAGGTGACTCAAAGACCTTTGATTTGATACTTGATAGGCCACCTAACTCTTTATGTACTAAAAGATATGGTCATTTCAAGTTGACCCAAAAAAAAAAAACAAATCGTAGTCCTAGGTGTTACAACAACCATGAAAATAAATCTTTTCTCACATAACCATGATTACATTCTGAATCAATACAGACTACAACCAGAAGTGAACCTGAACAACTATCACACACTCATAATGTACAAACAATCACAAATCTTATCAAGTTTTCATTCTTAGAACATAATCTTTCCACGAACTTAAACTATAAAAAATTGATCTTTAGACATCATGTACTCGTCAAGGGAGGAGCAAACTTCTCTAACCCAAAGAAGGAAATGATTAAGTGACTACCAAGGGAACGATACACCCAGGTATATAGAACCTCTAATATTATTGTATGAATGCTAATTCAGTAGCTACAGTTGTAGACAACCCTTTAGAACGACAAAACTAGACGCAATAGTCCCCATATTCAATCACACATAGTTGAAACGTGATCCCTGTGAAGAGAAAAATCTTAAGGCTGTCGGACAACTATAAATATTCATGGTAGTTCTTCTATAAATTCTCATAAGTAAAGTAATACATGTAGAACCACTGGAATACTTCAACTGCTCCAAGAAAATATCAAATGTGTCATAACTATAATAACCAAATCTGCCCCAACATCACACCCTATCAAGAGGACATTAGAGGATCGGTATATCTGATTCACCATTACGGATCAACTCATAGAAGTGAAAACAGGTGTGAGGATAGGTAGTGAATCATACTCCAACTCATGTCTAGGACAAAATATATGGTAACATAAGAATATACAGAACCAAGGTTTAATAACACTAAATACGTTTTCCAAAGAGCCCATATAAAACATTTTCATTCAGTTGACTCCATTTCTTTGATTTTTAGCTACCCACAATCCATCGGTATGATACCCATTACGATCGTACCTATACTCGATTTTATCAGACCCCACATATTTTTCATATCATTCCACTGAAAGCTCACACTCTCAATAGTAATAAAATAACACAACCACTTCGATCATTTACCTTACTCTCAAACCATTAGTAGTATCAAAGTCTTCTTAGCAAAAACATTCTCACCTCCAAAATTTCTGAACTATGGCTCCCTCTCTTTCCATGTAAGAATTTCATGGTAGCTATGGGTCACACCCAAGGATGATAATACTAATTTCAAATTTGGTAGTACTTTCTCATCGAGGTAAAGCTATTGAATCACACCCAATGTCAATTCAACACAATCTTTCACATACCAAGTTTCAATTATCAATCAACTTATCATATACCCCATGTCAAAACATAGAGAGAATTTCGGTCACCCTAATAATTATGTATACTATGAGCACATAACCTTTATTTACCATCAATTGTCTATGTAACACAACACAATAGTCTATATAGTCCCATCAATGGAGAAGTTTCAATCCCCTCGAAATTCTTAATAATAATGTAGAACTATATCCAATCCTTTAGTGAATCCATAAGCTAATTACCATAATTTGAACAACATAACCCCACATAAATGCACAAAATCTTCCATTCATCGCTGTTAGTCTCCTAGACCAAACCTAATCTTCATAAAAGTCGTTGATAAACCCGTTATAAGAATGTACCGAATCAATCAACCTTGCATCATCAATTCATAACTCAATGGCAAAAAACCCTACTACCTTTAACTTCGAACCAAGGGAGTCCTTCGAAATGCTCAATTCTTCATGCAATCAATTGTTTGCTACCTTACCAATCCATACCTAGACAAAAAATACTACCACGAACGTAGACTTACAATGAAAGATTTGACTTCTCATTCCTGTTAGCATGATTGAACAAATTCTAAATATTTGTACATATCTATGTTATAACCTTAAATATTTGTGTAATGATGATAGGAGATAGCATAGATTACTGTAGCATATTTTTAGAGATATTACAATTAGGAATAACATATATTTAGGGATATATAACAAATTTTTAGGCATGTAAATCAGAATTCTTTCTATTTAATGGAAGAACTCTCATTTGAGAGAACTCATTCAGCAAAATTGACATGGTATTAGAGACTTTTTCAGTGCTTTGATTCTTAGTGTCTTTCATCTAGGGTTTCTTTCAGATGTTTTTTTTAATGTTTTGGTTCTGCTTACTGTTTTTTAGTCAACAGTAAGTCCTAAGTATCTTGGAATTTTAGGCATCTTGGAATCTTAGTCTTGGTCATTCTGGTTATTTTGTATCATTGTATTTCTATCTTCCTTAGCTTGTCAAGAACATGGCGTCATATCAATTTGAGTCTTTCCATGTTCGTTTCACAGGAAAAAATTATTCTGACTAGGAATTTCAATTCCAACTATGTCACCGGAAAATAATTATGGGTACATATAGATGGAAGTGATCCTACTCCTACTGATCCTACAAAGCTCGGTCAATGGAAGGTTAAAGATGCTCGGGTGATGACATGGATTTTAGGGTCAATTGACCCTCTTATTGTTCTTAATCTCAGGCCATACAAGACAACAAAACCAATGTGGGATTATTTACAAAAGGTTTACAACCATGACCATAACACAAGGCACTTTCAGTTAGAGCATGAAATTGCTATGTATTCTCAAGGATGTCTCTCTGTTCAAGATTATTTCTCTGGATTTCAAAACTTATGGGCTGAATTTACCGATATTTTTTATGCTAAAATACCTTTTGAATCTCTGTCCATCATTCAAGGAGTTCATGAACAAAGCAAGCGAGATCAATTTTTTATGAAATTACGATCTGATTTTGAAAATGCTCACTCCAACTTGATGAACAGTGATACATCTCCCTCGTTGGATGTCTGTTTTAGGGAATTACTTCGTGAAGAGCAGCGTCTCTTCACAAAAAATGCTTTTCATCAAGGAAATGTTGTCACTGTTGCCTTTGCAGCTCAAGGGAATGGAAAGGGCATGTATATGGCTAGAACTCAATGCTACAGTTGCAAGAAATATTGTTATATTGCTAGCAATTGTGGCAAGAAGTTCTGTAATTATTGTAAACAATAAGGACATATTATCAAAGAGTGTCCCACACGTCCTCAAAACCGTAAGGTAAATTCTTTTCAAGTTGGGATAAATGGTTCAACTATAGATAACTCATCTTCAGTAGGACAAGTTCTTACTCCTGAAATGGTACAACAAATGATCTTGTCAGCATTTTTAGCTTTGGGGCTGCAAGGTAATGAGGTAATATCTAAATTTTGGCTTGTTGATTTTAGCGCTTCCAATCATATGACCAACTCAACTAATATACTCAAAAACATCCGTGAGTATAATGGTCCAACATAAATTCAGGTTGCCAATGGTAGTAATTTACCCATTACCAAGGTTGGGGATATTACTGAAACTTTCAAGAATGTTTTTGTATCACCAAAGCTCTCCACTAGTCTTATTTCAGTTGGCCAATTGGTAGATAACAATTGTGATGTGAATATTTCTCGTAATGGTTGCCTTGTACAGGATCAGGTGTCGGGGACGATAATCGCAAAGGGGACTAAAGTTGGAAGATTGTTTCCTATACACTTTTCTATTCCTCGTGTTCTAGCTTTTGCTTCTACCAGTACTAAGAATGAGGTTTGGCATAAACGTCTAGGACATCCCAATTCCATTGTGTTGTCTCATTTGTCCAATTCTAGTTTATTGGGAAATAAAAATCAGTTTTCAGTTGCTTCCTATGATTGTTCTACTTGTAAATTAGGCAAAAGTAAAACTCTTCCTTTTTCTAATTTTGGTAGTCGTGCTGCAAAGTGTTTTGATGTCATTCATAGTGATGTTTAGGGCATTTCACCAATTATTTCTCATGCTCATTTCAAGTATTTTGTGACATTTACAGATGACTATAGTCGGTTTACATGGGTGTATTTTATTCGATATAAATCTGAAGTGTTTTCCATATTCAAGAAATTTTTGTCATGCATTTAGACTCAATTTTTCACATGCATCAAAATATTAAGATCTGATTCTAGTGGATGATATATGTCTCATGAATTCAGTAATTTATTGCTTGAGAAAGGAATTGTATCACAACGCTCTTGCCTATATACGCCACAACAAAATGGGGTTGCTGAGCATAAAAATCGTCATCTTTTAGATGTCACTCGTACTTTATTGATTGAGTCCTCTGTTACATCTAAATATTGGGTTGAAGCTTTGTCTACTACTGTCTATTTGATTAATATACTTCCATCTAAAGTGTTAAATCTTGAGTCTCCATATTATCGTCTTTTTCATAAGCATCCTAGCTATCATAGTTTTCATATGTTTGGTTGTGTTTGTTTTGTGCACCTGCCTCCTTTTCAACTCAATAAACTCTCTGTTCAATCTATTAAATGTGCTTTTATGGGCTATAGTACCTCGTAGAAAGGTTTTATTTGCTATGATCCACGTTCTAACAAATTTTGTGTTTCTAGAAATGTTAGTTTCTTTGAGAATCAGTATTTCTTTCCTACTCATGTTGAATCATCTTCTGTTTCTTCTCTTCTTCCTACTTTTGAGGATTTGTCATTGTCTTCTAAGCAGTTCAAACCAGGATTTGTGTATGAACGACGTCAGCCAACTTTACGCCATCCCGAAACAGATCCACCACCTAAGACTGCTCTACAACTAGAATCTGAGATTTCTTCAAGGTCTGCTCCTCTTAAGCCTCCTCGGCGATCTACTAGAGTGTCTCAAACTTCTAAACGGTATGGTTTTTCTTCTACTTTATCCACCATCTCTATTGCAACAGGTTACTAACAAGCGTCCAAGCATGAATGTTGGCAAGAAGCAATGGAGGAGGAAGTTTTGGCTCTTAAAGAAAATAACACATGGGACATTGTTCCTTGTCCTCCAAATGTCCGTCCAATTGGATTTAAATGGGTTTATTCAATTAAACTTAATTATGATGGAACTCTTGATTGGTACAAAGCTTGATTGGTGGTCCTTGGCAACAAACAGGAGTATGGTGTAAACTTTGAGGAGACTTTTGCACCTGTAGAGAAAATGACTACGATGCAAACTATCATTGCCATTGTTGCATCACAAAATTTTCCTCTTCATCAAATGGATGTCAAAAATGCTTTTCTACATGGTTAGCTCAAAGAAGATATTTATATAAAGCCCCCACCGGGTTTGTTCTCATCACCTACATCAAATGTATGCAAGTTGAAGCAGCCTTTATATGGATTAAAACAAGTTCCAAGAGCATGGTTTGACAAGTTTCGGTCTACTTTGCTTCAATTCTCTTTTGAGCAGAGCAAATATGATTTGTCTTTGTTTCTTCAAAAAATATCTACAGGTTGTGTTCTTCTTTTGGTGTATGTAGATGACATTATTATCATACGAACTGATTCTTCACTAATCACTAGCCTCCAGCAGCAGCTTAAGGATTCTTTTCATACGAAAGATCTTGGTATTCTTACAAACTTTTTGGGGTTAGAAGTTCATTATAATTCTTTAGGTGTGTTCTTGAACCAACAGAAATATACTCAGGACTTGATTGCTTTGGCTGGTCTACAAGAATATTCCTCTGTAAATACTCCAGAAGAATTGAATGTAAAGTACTGTCATGCAGAAAGAGATCTTCTTCCTGATCCAACATTGTATTAGCACAATTAGTTGGGAGCCTAAATTATCTTACTATTACTCAGCCTGATATCACTTTTGTAGTTCAACAAGTGAGCCAATTTATGCAGGCTCCACGCCATTTACATTTGGTGGCTATCCGTCGCATAATTCATATCTCTTGGGAACATCTACTCGTGGATTATTCTTTCCTAGTGGTTCTGAGATTCAGCTTAATGCATTTAGTGATTCTGATTGGGCTGGATGTCCTGATACTCGTCGCTCCGTCACGGGTTGGTGCATGTTTCTTGGAGATTCCTTGATATCTTGGAAGAGCAAGAAGCAAGACCGTGTACAAAATCTTCCACCGAATCTGAATATCGAGCAATGTCTACTGCTTGCTCTAAGATTGTTTGGCTTCGTGGTTTACTTGCAGAAATTGGATTTCCTCAATCTAATCCCACTCCTCTCCATGCTAACAACACAAGTGTTGTTCAGATTACTACTAATCAGTTTATCATGAAAGGATCAAACAGATTGAAGTGGACTGCCATTATATCAGAGAAGCTGTAGATAAGAGAGTCATTACTCTTCCACATGTATCCACTGATCTTCAAATAGCTGATGTGTTTACAAAGTCTATGGCAAGACAACGTCATCAGTTTCTAGTAGGCAAATTGATGCTTTTTGATCCACCGACATCAATTTGAGGGGGGATGTTAGCATGATTGGACATATTCGAAATATCTGTACATATCTATGTTATAACTCAAAATATTTGTGCAATGATGATAGGAGAGAGCATAGATTAATGTAGCATATTTTCAGATATATTACAATTAGGAATAACATATATTTAGGGATATATAGCAGATGTTTAGGCATGTAAATCAGAATTCTTTCTATTTAATGGAAGAGCTCTCATTTAAGAGAACTCATTCAGCAAAATTGACAATTCGAACCATACCAGTTACCAAACTCAAATCCACAAAAAGACCTTATCACTACACTCGAGCCAAACGTATGTTGACTTCTTCCTCAAATCTTATCCAATAGTTGTTAACTCATATGAACGACATGTAACACAATCACCATAATCAGAGCAAATCAGATAGAACTAGATATCTCTGAACCCAATTTTCCACTCTCTGAAAATACATATTTGACCCTTGCAATCACAGTAAATATCTTTGTTCTCACCTCTTTCCGAAGGATAAACTACATCCTATTAAATCTTTTCATTTGTGACTCTAGTTCCTTTCAATTCTATTCGAGCCGTGTCCCAGGACCTCCTATAACTTTTCATACGACCATACTAATAACTAAATAGTAGCAAACCACAACCTTAGATACTCCCAAGTCGTCATTACATAACAAAAAAATGTTTAACCAATAATCCTTATTATATAGATGCATCTCAAACACAATCAAGTACAAACTCTTATTACCATCATGCTTAGTTAGCCCTTTCCATCACCATAAAATAAACTTTGTCATCGACATGACAACTCAAACCCAGTAATACCAACCAAATCCAAAGGACTCACTCAATTTATATGCATTTTCATTGTAAATCCTTAATTTCTTCCACACAAGTATAATCATTGGAAATTTTCTTTACCTATAGGCTTTTCATTCCAATATCGATCCACTTCCTTGGAGCTTATGACGAAAACACTAGAATTTATTTAGAATCCTTGGAATAGACTTCACAACCTAACACATTAATACCATACCAAAGAACCACCACTAAAATATTCCTTATAAATAATGTTTTAACCCAAGTTGACATAGTAAAAAATTAGTTTGTTTATCATATTTAAATGCAACATCGTATGTCATTATATGAGCATGTGATACAACTAATAACTCCTTAAGTAGTTAGTATTCACACTTGATAATAAACATAGTTGTTTCATATGCCACTAGTATAACCCTGTGAAAGTTCGTTAGATCCACCACTAGTACACATTATATCTACCAAAAATATCATACCTAAATAGCCAACACATTTCTACCCGTTGCGTAGTTGCAAAACAATATCCAATATGTTCGTTCTCTAGCTCAAAGTGATATGTATTATTTCGTAGATCAGGTCGATAGTAGAAGTAGCACACTCCATAACTCTAACCAAGTAAGCATCGGTACTATTGTAGTAGTCGTATCATGACCGTATTAATATACAGTCAATTTATGAAAGATTCTGACATCAATTGGCGCAACATCATTCTCATCATTCGCTAAGCAATCCATACATTTTGTGACAACTCTACTCACTTTAGTTTCCAAAGTTATAGTGTTCATTTCTATCCGTTCTTTTAATCATTCCATTTGTAATTGTCGAATCACTCCAGATATCCCCTATACCACACAACTACTATTCTTAATACTGGTAACTAACCAAAGAAAGATAGCATGTTCATTAAGTTTCTTAAACCATTGTTCAATCTTATCATTGAAATATTCTCAATATGCATTGTCGAGCTATCACTTTACTTAAATCCTTCGAACTGCTTAACATTCTTAATATGATCACACATCCTTTCCATAAGTATATCACTTTTACCATAGTACCCCTATCCAATATCAAAGCCAAACAAAACACACCAACTACTCACTTAAGGAACCACACACGACTCATCACTATAAGTGAGAGAGAATGGAATAATGTGATAAGAACCAGAACGGACAAAGGATGCACGATAGAGATTCAAGAAGTGAAGGTTTTTCCTAAAAGTTATTATAGCTTCTCAAAATAAACAATAGACGTTTCTGTGCCGATCCTCGAGACTCTACTAGACTTGGCTTGTAAACGGTGAGACCTATGAACCTGGGGCTCTAATACCATTTTCTCACGACCCAAAAATGGATGTGATGGCACTCATCTTATCCTACAAAAACAAGTCGGCCTAAAACCTAACCATTACAATAAAGTGCAAAAATATAACATTGATAAAAGTCCAATACTATAAAATAATGCGGAAATTCATAATCAAATTAAATATACCCTAAAACCTGGTTGTCACGTGCACAAGCCTCTAATGTATTCACTAGAATTGAAAGAAAATATAAGTCTCAAATGTTGTTGTCTCTAAAATTGAACAAGATCATAAATAAGAGTAAGAGGGTCCGCTGAGATGACAAACAACTACCTCAGAAAGCTCCTTAGGAAGCCTCGAGCAAGAAGAGGAAAGAGAGTATCATTAAGATTTAGGTTAGTAACCTAAAAAAATGTAGAAGCAAGGGGTGAGTACTAAACCACGTTGTACTGAGCAAGCAAACTCCGAAACACCGAAGTAAGAGTATAGAATATGGGTACTCCTACCACCCCAACTTAACCTCGACAACTACAACCTGCATGAAACAACCTCAGCCTAAAAGTTCACAGTTTCAATAGCACATAGATCAATAACAACATTCCAATGATTTTGGATAAACAATACACAAGATCAAGTTCATCAATGACAAGTTCCATAGAAAGGCACTCGCAAGTTCACAAATGAGATAAATATGCAATGAAATCAAATGCAATGCAAAGTATAGTGTTGCATGTCTGACCTAGAGATACACATGTGATGTCTCTCAGGCCGGGACCCATGACATATCTGTCAATGTATCTATCACGGCGTGTGACACGACCCTCGATAATAAAATCCATCGTGGCATGCGACACGTCCCTCAATAATAGAATCCATCATGGTGTGCGACACATCGCTCGAAATGGTACATCCTCTTTAATTTCTTATTCTTTCTCAATTAACATAAAGCTTGTCACAACCATGTCTCAGAATCAATTCAAATGACATGTTCACACAAATATTTAAGAGATGACCATTTTCATACCAATAGACAATTCACATCAACACAATCGTGATACAACATCAATTATGAATCAATAAGCCTTTCAAACCATTATCAACAAATCACATACCAATAGTCAATCACATTACCTTTTATTACCCCCTTTTCATCATTAAGATTATTCAAAAGGGACAAGTTAACCCATCAGCAAATGTCATTACTCCCCAACACATACCACAAGAAAATACACGATTCTATACAATTAATCAGGGTTGAGAAATCCACTTGCCTCAAATAGTCGAACAATCACTCCGGGACTTGAGTCTTCCCCTTTCAGTGGGATTCCAAATAAATGCAATCTATTCAAAAAAGTAATCACAATAAGATTTCAAAACTAATAACACTCATATTAACATATATCTAGCCTAGACACATAAAAACTCACTCAAATCTATAATCAAGTTCCTAATCATGATGCCCATGAACATGTCAACTCTAATATTTTCCGTCTATCAAGCCTAGAGTTAAGTCTTTATTCCTCCAATATCATAATTTAATGGTATTCATATAATACAATACACCTAATATTTAATTACATATACCAATATATCAAAACTTAAATCATAATATGTTATGATAACAATAAAAAAAACAACGAAATCAAGTTAAGAACAAAAATCACCAGAACACACTGTTTAAGAACCTCATATTGATATACCCTATATTCCTATTTATTAGTCTCAATAATCATGATCCAATTATAGCCTCAATCAATACAATATAATTGGCCAAAAATATCCTCTTTCTAAATTTCAAAAATGTCTTATACATATAGACCAATTTCCAGTTTCTTTTAATTCCAAATCAATTTTTGTCGTGTTTCCTTATCATTACCTTATTAATATTGTCTAATCACTATCTCTACCCTGGATAAACTGATCACATTATAAATAATAATTTCAATTCCCACACATACACTAGGCTCTAACCACTATAACCCAAATTAAATATTCATTACTACTTATGCCTCTTGCTATAGAATACTTAAGCATGTTATTATCATTGACGGTTTATAAAAGAAAATTGAAAACGTTTGGAAAAGTTTCTAGTACCCGCGGTAGTTGTTTTTGACTTCCAGATTTATTTTTTCTCCTTAATTATATGATCTAAAACTATTAAACCCCACCAACTTATTTCAATGCATGTGTCAATTGATGTACGGTATTAAATAAAATATGGGCTTGATCCATTAACCACCAACTAAATAAATAAATTATTCAATAAATACCCATCAATTAAATAACAGTATATATTAATTAGTTCATAAATTTCTAAACCAACTTAACAAACTAATCAAACATGATCGGGGAAACTTTCAGGAGGGGTAAACAAAACTTTTATGTAAGTTACCCAAAAATGACCTTCCAGGTAATTACAAAAGAATTTGTATCCACTTATTTATTATGTTATTGATAATAAGTCACATCAAAAGTTATTTAAACTATATATAATGAGAAATATAGATGATTGACAATCACTCAGACTCTCTTTTTCTTCTCCATTTTAAAAATTTCTTGTAAGAATATAATTTCTTGTAAGTTATGAGATATCTTTAAGATATACATATACAAGAAAAAATGATGTTATCGCAGTAATACTTGAAATACACCTTTTGAGAGCAATATTCCAAATTATGACTAACACTAATTTTTGCCTTGGTTGTATTGATGTTTGCATAATCAAGACACAAGTTCCGATGCAAGTGTCTACAATCGTACAATAGTTTAGTAACCCAATCAAGGGTTGGGATCATCCCAAGATAGCTCAAAATAGAAATGCAAAATGAGAATGCACATTAATAAACTGATAATGATACATTCAAAAACTGAGGCATGTATATCTAAAATAACTGAAATACCTGGCCTAGCATGTGTAATTCAGGAACTAAAGAACTACATAACTAGAGTTCTGAAATTCATGGAAGAAACCAAGTAATAACATGATAATTTGATTTGGAACATTTAATTAACTAGTTCATGATATTCTGCTGAAGTTCTAGAAACCCTAGGTCTAGTTAATAATAGGGAATCAAGAATCTGACTGAATTCTAGGGACCTAATGGGCAAAAGAAAACCACTAGTGAAATACCACATACCTGGTGATGAATCCCACAGAGAAATCTTTCTATTTCAGGGCTGGAACTGATGGAATCTTATTGCGTTCTGGAACTAGGGTTGGTCGACTCTTCTTTTTCTTTCCGCTCTAAATTTTTAAGTTTTGATTAAATATTTGACTTAGGTAAGTTCTAGTTATGTTTCTAGGCTAAAAATGACCAAAACCACGTAGTTTAGGTGTCCAACATAATAGGAAAAGACCAAAAGACCCCTAACTTAAACTGGTTACGGGGCTGACCACCGCCACTTCCACTGACAGTGAAAGGGACCACGGACCGTGAAGATGGTTGTGGTTTAAGGTCCAGGAGCTGGGGGTTCTGGGGTATAATCCACGAGCTCCTACCATGGCCCTTGTGGAGGGCCACGGACTGTGAAGTTCCCCGTGGTCCTCACTTGGGGTGAGGTCTGGAGGCTCGGGTCTGGGGGACCTACTGGATAGCCTTCACGGGCCACCCCACAACCTGTGTGGAGGACCACGGACCGTGAAGGTCCTCGTGGTCTTCACTTGGGTGTGGGGGTCTAAGGGACTAGGTAGGAGGGCTACTGCCTAGACGTCACAAACGCTCGTCAAGACCACAGACCATGAAGATGCCCGTGGTCTGAGGTCAGGGCCTAGTGAAGTCCAAGTCATGACCAAGGGCAAGTCAATGTTCCATGGACCCTATCACAGTTCGTGAACCTTACCGTGGTTCACTAGTTTAGGTAATTTTTCTGCAACTTTTTCTGGGTTTGGTTTTCGAGTTGTTACAATATCTCCCCCTTCGGAAAATTCATCCTCGAATGAAGGCTAAACTAACTGAAATGGAGGGAGAGAGCTGCAAATCCTACCACTAAACACTGGAAATTGACTTCTGACTGAACTAGGTTCCAAGAACATGCAAATATGCTGAAATTCAAGTACAAATTGAAGGAACATGATACTAAGACTGAATTTATGCATGAATGACTAAAAAACTGCAGAGGGACTATTACCTAAAGTGGTATGGAATCGGAAGGAAAGAGGTGCTGATACTTGGCCTTCATGGCTGCTTCTGCTTCCCAAGTATCTCCCTCTACGGACTGACTCCTCCACAAAACCTTAATTGAAGCGACTTCTTTGTTTCTTAATCTTCGAACCTAACGGTCAAGGATTTCAATTGATACCTCTTCATCGGTGGTACTATCCTTCACAACCACACTTTCTAGAGGTACAATAGATGCCGGATAACCCACACACTTCTTCAACAGTGAAATGTTGAAAACCGGATTCACTGCCGCTAGTTCTGTTGTCAACTCTAACTCATAAGCCACTTTACCAATCCTTTTCAAGATCTTGTAAGGGCCTACACACCTAGGACTGAGCTTTCCCTTTTTTCCAAACCTCATCACTCTTTTCATAGGTGACACTTGTAGGAAGACCCAATCATCAACTTGGAACTCTAATTCCCTTCTCCTTACATCTGCATAAGATTTCTGGTGACTCTGGGCTGTCTTTAGTATCTCTCTAATGAGTTGAACTTTCTCCATAGAATCATGAACTGAATATGGCCCTATCAAGGCTGCTTCACTTACTTCAAACCAATCAACTAGAGATCTACATCTACGCCCATACAATGCCTCATAAAGGGCCATCTGATTACTGGAATGGTAGCTATTGTTGTAGGCGAACTTAATAAGAGGAAGGTGATCATCCCAACTACCCTTGAAGACGATCACACAGGCTCTCAATATGTTCTCTAAGGTCTGAATGGTACGCTCTGCCTGACCATCCGTCTGTGGATGAAATGCTGTGCTAAGATTAACCTAAGTACCAAGACCTCTCTGAAATGACTTCAACAAATGAGAGGTAAACTGAGGATCTCTATCTGAGATGATAGACAAAGTAACCCCATGCAATATAACTATATCATTAATGTAAACCTTGGCATAGTCCTCCGCTGAATCTGTAGTCTTAACCGCCAAAAAGCGTGAAGACTTAGTAACTCTATCAACTATCACCCAAATGGAGTCATGTTGTCTGCGAGTACGAGGTAACCTTGTGATGAAGTCCATATTGATCACTTCCCATTTCCAAGTAGGAATATCAATCTCTTGAGTGATACCTTCTGGTTTCTGATGTTCTACCTTGACTTAATTGTAATTGGGGCACTTAGCCACAAAATCTGCTATATCTCTTTTCATGCCATTCCACCAATAGACTTCCCATAGATCACGGTACATCTTAGTGGCGCCTGGATGAATAGAATATCTGGAGTTATGGGCTTCTGCAAGAATTTTTTGCTTCAATTCTCCCACCTCAGGAACACATAGTCGACCGTGATAGCGACGCACACCATCTCCCCCTTGGGAGAAGACCTCAACCCTCTGCTGGTGGATTGCACACTTTTGTTCAAGTAATATCGAATCACTATCTTGCTTTTACTTTACCTCCACTACCAAAGAAGATTCTGACCCATTATGAACTGTTACACCACGATCTGATATGCTCATAAGATGAACTCCTAAGCGAGCAAGTCTGTGAACTTCCTTTGCTAGTTCCTTTCTTTATTCCTCAACATGCGCTACACTACCCATAGATAGCCTGCTAAGAGCATCTGCTACCACACTGGCCTTACCATGATGGTAATGCACACTTATATCGTAGACCTTGAGGAAAGCCATCTCCTCTGGCAAAGATTCAACTCCTTCTGGGTGAACACATACTGAAGGCTCATATGGTCTATGAACACATCTATATGAACACCATACAAGTAATGTCTTCAAATCTTAAGTGCGAACACCACTGCTGCAAGCTCGAGGTCATGAGTTGGATAGTTCTTATCATACACCTTAAGCTATCTAGAAGCATAAGTTATAACCTTATCTCACTGTATCAACACACAACCTAGGCCGACTCTGGATGCATCACAATAGATCACATAACCGTCTGAACCCTCTAGCAGAGTCAAAACACGAGCTGTAATCAACCTAGTTTTCAATTCTGCAAAGCTTCTCTCACAATCATCTGACCACTGAAACTTGACTTTCTTTTGAATCAACTTAGTCAATGGAGAGGCTATGGATGAAAATCCTTCCACGAACCTTTTGTAATAACCTACCAGACCCAAGAAACTTCTGATGTCTGTAGGACAGGTAAGTCTAGGCCATGATTTCACTACTTTTATTTTCTGGGAATTCACTCGGATCCCTTCGCTGGATACTATATGCCTAAGGAAAGCAATTGATTGTAACCAAAACTCGCACTTGTTAAATTTAGTGAATCACTGGTGATCTTTGAGAGTTTGCAAGACAACCCTCAAATGGTTCATATGTTCTTCCTCATTCCTAGAGTAAATGAGGATATCATCAATAAAGACGATAACAAACAAGTCCAAGTACTGCTTAAACACTCTGTTCATCAAATCCGTGAAATCTACAAAAGCATTGGTTAGTCCAAATGACATAACTACAAATTCATAATAACCATACTGAGTTCTGAAGGTTGTCTTTGAAATGTCACTATCTTTGACTTTAAGGTGATGATAACCTGATCTGAGGTCTATCTTTGAGAAATGACTAGCACCCTGAAGTTGGTCAAACAAGACATCAATCCTGGGGATGGGATACTTATTCTTGATTGTGACCTTGTTCAACTGCCTATAGTCAATGCACATTCTAAAAGAACCATCTCTCTTCTTCACAAATAACCTTGGTGCACCCCATGGGGAAATACCAGGTCTGATGAAACCCTTATCTAGAAGGTCTTTGAACTACACTTTTAATTCCTTAAGCTCTGCTGGAGCCATTTTGTAAGGAGGAATAGAAATAGGCTGGGTATCTGAAAGGAGATCAATTCCAAAGTCGATTTCCCTTTCGGTAGAAACTCTGGGAAGATCATCTGGAAACACTTCTGGGAACTCACTAACTATTGGAACTAACTCAAGAGTTGGGGTTTCAAAGCTTGAATCCTTAACCCGAACTAGATGATAGAGATAACCCTTAGAAATCATCTTTCTAGCCTTAAGGTAAGAAATGAATCGATCTATCGGTGCTAAGCTACTACCTTTCCATTCTAAGATTGTTTCGTTTGGAAACTGAAAACGAACAATCCTAGTTCTACAATCGACTGAGGCATAACAGGAATGTAACCAATTCATGCCTAGAATGACATCGAACTCTACCATTTCTAACTTTACAAGATTTACTGAGGTGAATTTCTAAGAGACCGTGACAGGGCAATTTTTGTATACCCATCTAGCTATAATTAGGTCACCGATTGGAGTAGAGACTAAGAAGGGTTCTAAAAGAGTTTTTGGCCTAACATCAAATTTGACTACTAATAACAAGTTACAAAGGAAAGAGTAGCCCCTGGATCTAACAAAGCATAAACATCTAAGTCAAAGACTTGGAACGTACCAGTGACTACATCTAGAGAGTCTTCCTGATCCTGGTGAGCCTAAAGAGCATACAACCTGTTTTGGCGTTGTACGCCACCTGTACCAGATGAGTTACCTTGCTGAGTCGGGCAACTTGTTGGTGCTGCTGAAGTTGTGGACTGAGCTCTACTATTGTTACCTCCTTGAGCCTGTCTAGAAGGACAATCTTTCAACCTGTGACCAGACTGACCATACCCAAATCATCCTTCCTTTCTTGCAAGGAACTCGCTCGTATCGTTCTTACCACACTTATGGCAAGTTGGGTAGGTTCTGGTGCCTAAAACACTACCTTGAGTCTTAGAGCCTGATGCCTTACCCTTCGGATCATTACAGAACTTTGAGGATGGAACACTAGCTAATAAAGGTGCTGGAGTTGAAGAATTCTGCTGATACTATGAGCGATTACCACTACCGAATTTTTGTTGAGAATATTCATAGTTGTTGGTCCTTGCCTTCTTGTTCTCCTTAGCCTGTTTCCTAAGCTTATCACCCTAAACCTGCTCAGCATGAGTTATGAGCCTAGAGATGTTCATATTTTCCAGCAACATAGCATTTCTACACTCTATCTTCACCAAGTTTGACACTCCATATAGAAACTTATTCGTTTGGGCGCTGGAATTAGCAACCATGTGAGGAGCATACCTGGATAGTTGGGTAAGCTTGAGTCCATACTCTTGGACTATCATGCTACCTTGCCTTAAGTTCATATATTACTGATCTTTTGCCTCTCTTAACCCTCTTGGGAAGAACCTATCCAGAAAAGTCTCACTAAAGCAATCCCAACTGATAGGAGCGGCATCTGTATCCTTGTTATCTTTCCTTTGAGTATACAAGATATGAGCCACATCCTTAAGTTGGTAAGATGCTAACTCAACTCAATCATTCCCAGTTACCTACATCACTTCAAAGATCTTTCTGACCTCATCAATGAAGTTTTGGGGATCCTCACTAATCTGCTAACGTAAGAACTCTAGCGGATTCATCCTAACAAAATATTGCACTCTGGCTGCAGCTGACCTAACATTAGCATTTGCCAGAACTGGAATCCGCTGATTGTTCTGGTTGGCCACGCTCTGAGCCAAATCTGAATGGCATTGCGGAACTCTGCATTCAAAACGTCTTGATCTGGGACTGGAGGAACTGCATTTGCATTTCTGGCGTTAGCTCTATGAGAAGGCATGATCACTGAAAGGTAGAACGTTGAGTTAGAATGGAATTAGATCATACCCTACGCATGATAAGAGTAATAGGGAAATGAAGATTTTTCCTAAAACACTTTGTAGCCTCCCTCTCATTAGATGTGGTGAGCACTACACACCTATGAAAAGGACTCTACCTAGTGCGGCCTTTCATACATCCTAGGACACTTAAACCTAGTGTTCTGATACCAAGTTTGTCACGCCCCGAGCTACCCCCGAGACGCACACACGGGACCTAGGATCACAAGTGACCCCAAGATAACCGTGCTGGCATAACATGAACATACTAAGAATAACAATAATTGATGCGGAAGCTTAAATTTCATGAAAATGAAAGTGAAGGGGAATACCCATTCTAAAACTTAATATTTATCAAATCTGAGAGTCTAATACAAGAGAAAATCAAAGTTGAATACTAAGTTGAATCTAACTATGTCTGATAATGGCCTCTAACTGACTAGAAGTGTTGGGACATGCCCCAACTAAATCTAGCAAAACTGAAACTAAAAGACTGAATTACTGAAGTAAATAACATGATTGTTGTCCTCGGAGAATGAGGACTCACCACTGATGTTGCTGAGCTAGAGGTTGGGAACCGATCTATGCATGATCTGACTGCTGAGGACCTAAACCTACATCACGAGAAGATGTAGCGCAGAGTATGCGTCAGTACTTGAAAGGTACTGAGCATGCATGATAGATTAAAGCTGAAATAACATATAACTGAACAAGCAACAAACCGAAGATATAAACTGAACATGATATAGATACTGAATGCTGAACTAACTGAATGCAAAGACCACTTTTATAACATGCTGATACTTAAAACTGACTGTACTAAAATGTGGTCAAATGCAATTGAGTCTGACTGAACTGTGGGAGCTTCTAATAACCGACATAAAACCACATGAGCTAAATGTGGAATCCGATGTATACGCCCCATTGAGAGGACCCAATACGCCCTGCCAAAGGTGTAGAGGCATGTTGACGTGATCACTAAAATGATGCCCACAGTGGGGACTTACAACCTACGTGGCTCGTAGTTTTAGGACTATATGGGTGACTGACCCTAGTCCAACTCGATATTATGCTACTCCCAATAGATTATATGATTAACACATTAGGGTTAAAACGACGTAGTTTAGGTGTCCAATGAAATAGGAAAAGACCAAAAGATCCCTAACTTAAATTGCTGACGGGGCTAACCACGACCACTTCCACGGACCATGAAGATGGTCGTGGTCTGAGGTCTAGGAGCTGGGGATTCTGGGGTCTGATCCACGAGCCCATACCACGGCCCATGTGGAGGACCACAGACCATGAAGGTCCCCGTGGTCCTCACTTGGGCTGAGATCTGGGGGCCTACTGGATAGCCTTCATGGACCACCCCATGACCCGTGAACAAGTGCTTATTGTGCCTTATCGGAAAGGTCAAAACCCTCTCAAAAAGTCACAACCCTTCAAAATTGTCACAACCTTACGAAAAAGTAACAACTTTTCCTAAAAATCACAACTCTTCACAAAAGTCGCAACTTTTCATAAAAGTCACAACTCGTTAGAAAAGTCAAAACTCTTTATTAATGTGACAACTCTTCAATTTTCATTCATAGCTTTTAAAAATCAACAATTACTCGTGGCAATAGATGAATTGTTGCCTTGAAGGGTTCTTTTTTAATAGATCCTACAATAGTTCAGTCCTAATATTGTCTCAAATCTTTTCAGTAGGTACAAATTTATGGTTATGATGAAAGAAGGATAAAAAATAGATCTTCTTTAAGATATGCCAGTATGTAGAAGCACAAACAATCTCAATCACATGTACTTATATTTAGCTTTCAAAAACCATTTCTTTAGAAATCAAATTCCTAGGAGGAAAAAATGTTACCTACAACACATTTTTGGTTTCCACCCATTAATTCTATGTTTTGAATTTACTTCACCCCTAATTTTAGAAGAAAACAATCATCTTGGCTATATATTTTATTGACCTTACCACTATTTATAGAAGATAGTTCCATTTAGAATAGGTAGTTAGCAATTAGCACTACTATTAAGTGGCAGAACTAGGTTATGTCAATGTTGTTAATTCGATCACCTTCGTTCAAAAAACATATTGTGCAATTAAGGCAAACCTAATCTTCCTAGTTATATGTAAATTATTAAATCCCCTTGACATATGGGAAGATATTAGTGTTGACAAATGGGGTTCAAAATCTATTTAGATCATATATTCAAATCTTAGGTATACATTCTAATGTTTATCTCAAAATTTATTTTGCTGAATCTCCTTCGGCCGCTACTATAAATGCACCGAGAGTCTTGTTTAAACCCTTTGCCAACTCTACATTAACTATTTATAAATAGCAACCCATATATTTTACTTCCATGTTACATTTTATCAGACAAAGAAAATGAACATTTGCGCCTAACTCAAAACAAAAGTTATCCATTGCCCAAGATCATATATATCGCCAATAACTTTCTTATATAAATTTTGGGACTCTAAATCCACTCTTTCACTCCCCAAAGGCTAGCTATTAATGTGGGAGATCCTCGACAGTTCCACACTAGGTGCCTTTCACCCTACCACAAGTAGGTAGCTTCTTCTGAGGTGCCACTTTTCGAGTTGGGTGGCCACACATCTTTCTGATACAGTGGACACGAAGGGTGATAGATGAATCTGATACTATCGATACGATAGAGGAGAACGTGGAATTATAATAGACTAAAAAAGAAAATAAAAGTTCTTCTAACATATATGAGTATTTCTGCCTACTTTAAGAAAAAAACCATATCATAAATCATTATCATATATAGTGAGGACATGTATATCAGTTAATAGGGGAAGCTCTAATTGAATTTGGGAATATACTTAGGAGATTAAGGACTTGAATAAACTTGGTGGCTTGGTAATCCTAGACGAAGACGATAAATTAAGGATTCAAAAGAAAAGGAAAAAGAGAAATCAAAACCAAAAAACCTTTTGAAATGCAAAGGCTATGCTTAAAATGAATAAGGAATCATCTATAAAGAATGATCCTATACCCATGTTGGCATACATAAGTTCTGAGGATTCTGAGTTGTCTGAACTCATCCCAATATCGGTTCTGAATACTAATACCAATAATATATAACTTATGCTCAAATGATTAAAAACATAACTCTTTCTCAATTGAGGTAATTACTCAAAAGATCCTCTTAAAAGAGGTAATACTCTGAAACTTCTCTAAACTCGTAACTCATTTAGAAATCAATGTTTTTCTCTTTGAAAATGTAAAAGTGTTACACATGGGAATACTTAGTTCCCTTATTCTCATTTTTAAACATGTAAGACAACTCTCCTCATTCTCATACATATTTACTCAATATTTAGTTCAAAACTAAAATCAATTTAAAGAATTCTCAAAGAGACTCAAAAAGGTCCTCTTGAACTTTCCTCTTAACTTTACTTTAATTTGAAATATGCATTATGAAATGTGATTATGACATGTAGGATCTCTCAAGTATTAATTTAGACTTTATGATTTCATATTATGAAGAGAACGCATGTACGATTTGAAATAACACATACGAAATGAAGGATGGAAAACAAAAGGACTTTGCGACCCTGGCGCACTAAGTGGCGTAGGGTGCCTCCCCCAAAACTACTGGACAGTGTTTGGGGTGCAATGTGTAGCGCACCGGGCCAGGCCGCAAACTACTAGCAAGTAGTCCAAGCACAATTGTGGTGCGCCACCCCACACCCTTTCCCAGAAATCTGACGAATGTTTCTTCAATTTTTCAAGTCCTAACTCATTTAGAATAGAGTGATTTCTTCAAAAATCTCTTGGATTCATAAACCCAACACAATTTTGATGAAATCCCATATCAAATCCATTAAGAAACAACACACTTATTTGCAATACCCTCATCTCAAGAACTTAAAAACCTCTATTGTGAAAGAATGGGGTTAAAACTCAAGAACTTCTCCAAATACTCAATATAAAGAATCTCATGTACGAATTTATGAAAGAAATTACATGATTGGTTTGAGGGAGAACAAACCCAACACCATTAGAGGCTTCCATACCTCGAAAGAGCACTCATTCTTAGCGGAATCCTTGGTTCTTGAAAGAACGCTCAAAACCCTTCTCCTTTTCTCCTCATGAAATCCTTCTCTCTAATTTTAAGCATTCAAGAACATTGAGAAGTGGTATAAATCAGACCCTTATTTGGGTGGGAAAACGTTTTAGGCCTAGTGGGGTATGGAAAGACTAAAATACCTTTCCTTAGGATGAAAAACCTTAACTAGAGAGGATTCACTCAAATAGCCATAACTTTTTACTTAGAGCTAGATATTTAGCAAAATTGGTGGCGTTGGAAACAAAACTCAAAGACCTTCGATTTGATACCTCATGGGCAATCTAACTCTTTATGTACTAAAAGATATGGTCATTTGAAGTTGACCCAATACTAAAAATTGGTCATAGTTCGAGGTGTTACAACAACCATCAAGATGACTCTTTTCTCACATAGCCACAATGACATTCTAAATCAATACGGACTACAACCAGAAGTGAACCTGAACAACTATCACACACTCATAATGTACAAAACATCACAAATCTTTTCAAACTTTCATTCTTAGGCATAATCTTTCCACGAGCTTAAACTATAAAATGATCTTTATACATCACGTACTCATTAAGGGAGGATCCAACTTCTCTAACCTAAAGAAGGAGATGATGAAGTGACTACCCAGGGAATGATAAAACCAGGTATATATAACCTCTAATAACACAGTATGAATCCTAGATCAGTACCTACGATTGTAGACAACCCTTAAGAACGACAAACTACACACAATAATTCCCACATACAATCACACATAGTCAAAACGTGATTACGATGATGAGATAAGATTGTCGGACAACTACAAATATTCATTGTAGTTCTTCTATTAAATTCTCATAAGTAAAGTAATACATGTAGAACCACTGGAATACTTCAACTTCTCCAAGAAAATACCAAATGTGTCATATCTAAAGTACCCACGTCTGCCCCAACATTATACCCTATCAAGAGGACATTAGAGGATCGGTATATATGATCCACTATTAGGGATCCACCCATAGAAGTGAAAACATGTGTGGACATAGGTAGTGAATCATATTCAAACTCATGTCTAGGAAAAAATATATGGTCACATAAGAATATACAGAACCAATGTTGAATAACACTAAATATGTTTTCCAAAAACCCCATATAAAACATTTCCATTCAGTTGACTTCATTTCTTTCATTTTTAGCTACCGACAATCCATCGGTATGATACCCATTACGATCATACCCATACTCGATTTTATCACACCTCACGTACTTTTCATATCAAATTATTGAAGGCCACACTCTCATTAGTAATAAAACATCACAAGCTTTCCTATCATTTACCTTACTCTCAAACCATTTCTAGTATCAAAGTATTCTTAGCAAAAACATACTCGCCTCCAAAATTTCTGAACTATTGCTCCCACTCTTTCCATGTAAGAACTTCATGGTAGCTAGTGTCACACCCAAGGTTGATAATACTAATTTCAAATTTGAAAGCACTTTCTCATCGAGGTAAAGCTATTGAATCACACCCAATGTCAATTCCATGCAATCTTTCACATACCAAGTTGCAATTATCATTCAACCTATCATATACCCCATGTCAAAACTTAAAGAGAATCTTGGTCACCCTAATAATTTTGTATACTATGAGCATATAACCTTTATTTACCATCAAATGTCTATGTAACAGAACCCAATAGTCTATATAGTCTAATCAACAGCGTAGTTTAAATCCCCTTGAAATCCTTAATAATCATGTAGAACTATATCCCATCCGTTAGTGAATCCATAAGTTAATCACTATAATTTGAACAACATAACCCCAAATGAATACACACAATCATCCATACATCACCGTTAGTCGCCTAGACCAAACCTAATCTTCATAAAAGTCATTGATAAACCCGTTATAAGATTGTACTGAATCAATCAACCTTGCATCGTCATTTCTATACTCAAAGGGGAAAAACCCTACTACCTTTAACTTAGAACCAATAGAGTCCTTCGAAATGCTCAATACCTGATGCAATCAATCATTTCTGTCACTCCCCGAGGCTATGCCCTGGGCGTAAACACGGTACCTAGAATCACGAGTGACCCCAAACTAACCCTGAGCTACCATATCATAAGCAAATTGAATATATCTATGAAAAGATAAACTAATGCGGAAGTTAAATCATGAGATAACTGAATGATAGGGAATACCCAATACCGGTCTAAATATATATAAAATTCTAATATTTTAGTGAACTAAATGTATATACTGAAATATACAGAAATGAACTAAACTGAATGCAATGACCAAATACATAACATGCTGAGACTGAATACTAAAATATAATTGAAAACCTGGTCAAATGCACTAGAGTCTGATTGTGGGAGGTACTACTAACCGACATAAAACCATGTGAGCTAAACACGGAGTCTGATGTATACGCCCAATCAAGAGGACACAATATAACTTGTCGGGGGTATAAAGGCATGACTGGCGTGATCAATAAATCTGATGCCCACAGAGGAGACTTATAAAACTACGGAGGCACTAGTTCTGGGACTGTGCGGGTATGCTGAACCCTAGTCATACTAGGTGTTAAGTCTACTCCCGACTGAAAATGTATATGAAACATTATGAATGAAATATTGAATGCTGAATAGCTCAAAATACTGACAAGCAAAATCTGAGAATGTAACAATTATATACTGATAATGTGATATTAGAAAATTGGAGCATGTATATCTGTTTTAACTGACCTAGAATGTGAAATTCATTAACTAAGAGAATCTACACAACTTGGGTTCTGAGTTTCATGAAAAGAACTAAACAATGATTCCACAAAAACATGCTAATCTGATTAGGAATACTTTAACAACTAAATCACAAATAATATCTAAGGTTTTAGAAACCCTAGGTCAAAGCATGATATAGCAAATCAAGAATCTAATTGAATTCTAGGGACCTATTGGGTGAAAGGAACCCACTAGTGAAATCCCACATGCCTAGTGACGAATTTCATGAAGGGAATCTTTCAATTTCGGGCCTGGAACTGAAGAAAACTTGTTGCGTTCTTGGAGAGGGCTTGGTCAATTGTTTCTTTTCTTTTTGCTCTAATTTTGGTGAATTTTAGAGAACAAATCGATTAGGGAAAGATCTGATTAAGTTACTAGGCTTAAACTGACCAAAACTACTTAGTTTAGGGGTTACACGACGTAGTTTAGGTTTCCAACGCATAGGGGAAAAGACCAAAATGATGCTAACTTAAAAGTTGTCGGGGCCAATGATAGGCCTGACTGACAGACCGTGGTTGGACCTACGATCCATCCTGTCATCTCGTCATTTGGCTTCTGGGAGCTGAAGGCTGGAGGGTCTAAACCACGGCCCTAGACCACAGACAGTGGTCCCACGTGCGGTCCTGCCAATGGTCAACCCTTTTCATGGAGTTGTAGGGAAAGCTGAGGTGGCAACCACGGGCCCCACCTATGGTCCGTAGGCCAACCAACGGTCCGTAGGTGGCCTCCGTCGGTGGCACCTGCAGGTTCTGTAAAATTTAATAATTTGGTTTTTTTTTAAATTCGAGGTGTTACAATATCTCCCCATTGGAATCATTCATCCCCAAATGAATTCTTAATTAGCTGCATATGGAGGGAATGAGCTTCAATCCCTACCATTAAGTACTGGAAACTGAAATATGACTGAAATGAGGTCCAAGATCATGCAAACATGTTGAAAATGCAAGAACAACCGAAGTAACAAGATACTGGGACTGAGTTTTTTCAAGAGTAAACTTAGAGACTGGAGAGGAACTATTACCTGAAGCTGAAACGGAATGGGAAGGAAAGAGATGTGGATACTTGGCCTTCATGGCTGCTTCTGCTTCCCAAGTAGCGCCCTCTATAGACTGACTCTCCCACAAAACCTTAACTGAAGCAACTTTTTTGTTTTTTAATCTACGAACCTGACGATCAAGAATTTCAACTGGCACCTCTTCATAAGTGTGACTATCCTTCACAACCACACTTTCTAATGGTACTATGGATGCTGGACCTCCCACATACTTCTTCAACTATGAAATGTGAATGATTGGTTGAACCATTGCTAGTTCTGCTGGCAACTTTAACTCATAAGCCACTTACAACACTTTTAAGATTCTGTAAGGACCTACATATCTAGGACTAAGCTTCCCTTCCTTGCAAAATATCATCACCCCCTTCATAGGTAACACCTCCAGGAAAACCAAATCATCGGTTTCAAATTCTAAGTCCCTTCTCCTAACATCTAATAGGACTTCTAACAACTCTAAGACGTCTTAAGTGTATCTCTGATGAGCTGAACTATTTCCATAGACTCATGAATCGAATCTGGCCCAATAAAAACTGCTTCACCTACTTCAAACCGACCAATCAAAGATCTGCATCTACTCATGTATAATGCCTCATAAGGGGCAATCTGAATACTGGAATAGTAGCTATTATTGTAGGTGAACTCTATGAGAGGTAGTTGATCATCCCAACTACCCTTGAAATCGATCACGCAAGCTCTCAACATGTCCTCTAAGGTCTGAATGGTACGCTCTGCCTGACCATTCGTCTATGGATGAAATGTTTTTCTAAGATTTACCTGAGTACAAAGACCTTTCTGAAACGATTTCAAGAAAATTAGAGGTAAACAGAGGACCTCTATCTGATATGCTAGACAAAGGAACCCTATGTAACCTGAGTATCTCATTAATGTAGAGTTTAGCGTAGTCCTCTGCTGAGTCTGTAGTCTTGACAACCAAAAAGTGAGAGGACTTAGTAACTCTTTCTACTATCACCCAAATTGAGTCTTGTTGTTTGCAAGTACGAGGTAAACCCGTAATGAAGCCCATGTTTATCACTTTCCACTTCCATGTAGGAATGTTAACCTCTTGAGTCATACCTCCTCATTTCTTATGTTCTACCTTCACGTGTTGACAATTAAGGCACTTCGCCACGAAATTTGCTATATCCCTCTTCATACCATTCCACCAAAAGGCTTCCCTCAAATCACGGTACATCTTAGTGGCACTTGGATGAATAGAATGCCAAGAGTTATGGTCTTCTGTAAGGATCTGTTGCCTCAACTCACAACCTTAGGAACACATAAGCGACCTTGGTAGCGAAGCACACCATCTCCCCCTTGGGAGAATACCTCAACTTTCTGCTGATGAATTGCACCCTTCAATTGAAGCAATATAGGATAACTACCTTGTTTTTCTTAAACTCCGCTACCAATGAAGATTATGATCTATTCTGAACTATCACACCACCATCTGACATGTTTGTAAGACCAACTCCTAAGTGAGCAAGACGGTGAACATATTTTGCTAATTCCTTCCTTTCTTCCTCAACAGGTGCTACACTACCCATAAAGAGTCTGCTAAGAGCATCAACTACTACATTGGCCTTACCGGGATAATAAACATATTTAAGTAATAGTCCTGGAGGAATTCAAGCCATCTCCTCTAGCGAAAATTCAACTCTTGCTCAGTGAATACATACTTGAGGCTCTTAATATCTGTGAACACATTAACGTGAACACCATACAAGTAGTGTCTCCAAATCTTTAGGGCAAATACTACTGTTGCAAGGTCAAGTCATGAGTTGGATAGTTCTTCTCATGTACCTTGAGTTGTCTAGAAGCATAAGTTATAACCTTAACTCGCTGCATCAACACACAACCTAGGTCGACCCTGGATGCATCGCAATAGATCACATAACCATCTGAACCCTTTGGTAGAGTCAGCACAGGAGTTGTAGTTAACCTAGTTTTTAGTTATGAGAAGCTCTTCTCACACTCATCTGACCACTGAAACTTAACCTTTTTCTGAGTCAACTTAGTCAATGGGGAAGCTATGGATGAGAATCCTTCAACGAATCTCTTGTAATAACCAACCAAACCAAAGAAGTTTCTGATATCTGTTGGAGATGTGGGTCTGGGACATTGTTTTGCTACCTCTATTTTCTAAGAATCCACTCGTATCCCTTCGCTAGATACTATATTACCAAGGAAAGCAACTAATTGTAACCAAAACTCACATTTGCTAAACTTAGCAAATAATTGGCAATCTTTGAGAGTTTGCACAACAACTCTTAGATGAGTTGCATGTTCCTCCTTATTCCTAGAGTAAATGAGGATATCATCAATAAAGGCGTTAAGAACAAGTCTAAATACGGTTTGAACACCTTGTTCATTAAATCTATGAAAGTTACAGGAGCATTGGTTAATCCAAATAATGTAACTACAAATTCATAGTGATGATACCGAGTTCTGAAGGTTGTTTTTGGGATGTCACTATCTCTGACTCTGAGCTGATGATAGCCGGATCTGAGGTCTATCTTTAAAAAATGACTAGCACCCTGAAGTTGGTCTACTAAGTCATCAATTCTGGGGATATGGTACTTTTTCTTTATTGTGACTTTGTTCAAATGATGATAGTCAATGCACATCCTGAGAGAACCATCTTTCTTTTTCACGAATAACACTAGAGAACCCCATGGAGAGATACTCGGTCTGATGAAGCCTTTATCTAGAAGGTCTTTCAATAATTCTTTAAATTCCTTGAGCTTAGCTGGAGCCATTTTGTAAGGAGGAATTGAAATAGGTTGGGTATCTCGAAGGAGATCAATTCTGAAGTCGGTTATCCTTTTAGGAGGAACTTAAGGAAGAGCTTTGAGAAACACTTCTGGAAACTCATTTACTACTGGGAATGACTCAAGAGTTGGGGTTTGGAGTTTTAATCCTTATCCCAAAAAAGATGATAGACATATCCTTTAGAGATCATCTTTATGGCCTTAAGGTAAGAGAAAAACCGACCTACACGCACTGAGCTACTACCCTTCCATTCTAAGACTGGCTCATTTAGAAACTGAAATCGACCGATCCTAGTTCTACAATCGACTGAGGCATAACAAGAATGTAACAAATTCATGCCTAGAATGATATCAAAGTCTACCATTTCTAACTCTACAAGATTTGTTGAGGTGACTTTCTAAAAGATGAAGACATGGCAATTACTTCATACCCGTCTAGCCATAACTGGATCACCAAGTGGGGTAGAAACTGAGAATGGTTATGAAAGAGTTTATGGACTGACATTGAAGTTTACTGATATATAGAGAGTTACAAAGGAAAGAGTATCCCCTCGATCTAACAAAGCATAAACATCTAAATTAAAGACTCATAACTTACTAGTGACTACATCAGGAGAATCTTCATGTTCCTTGCGAGCCTTGAGAGCATACAACCTGTTATGGCGCTGATCGTCCGCCACTTGTACTCGATGAAGCACCCTGTTGAGTTGGGTGACCTGTTTGTGCTGTTGGAGCTGTAGACTGAGCCCTGTTATTGTTCCCTCCTTGTCCTTGTCTAGAAGAAGGGCAATCTCTTAACCTATGACCAGATTAACCTCACCCAAAACATCTTTCCTTGCTTGCAGAACACTCGCCCGGATGGTTCTTACCACACTTTGGACAAGTCGGGTAGGTTCTATTACCTGATGAATTCCCCTGAGACTTAACGCCTAATTCCCTACCTTTCTGATCTTGTTGAAACCTTGGGGATGGAGCACTAGCTGATGAAGGTGTTGGGGCTATACACCTTTGCTGAAATTGCGAACAATTTCCACCACCCGATTTCTGCTCAGAGTAATCATATTTCCCTATTCTAGCCTTCTTATTATCCTTAGCCATTTCCCTAAGCGTATCTCTCCAACCTGCTAAGCATAAGTCATGAGCCTAGAGATATTTATTTCTTCTAACAACATAGCATTCCTGCTCTCTGTCTTCACCAAGTCGAATACCCAAAATAGGAACTTACTCATTTTTGCCCTGGGATCGGCAACCATATATGGAGCATACTGGGAGAGCTAGGTGAACTTAAGTCCGTACTGCTGGACTGACATCGTACCTTGCCTCAAATTCATGAACTCCTAAGGCTTAGCCTCCCTCAAGTCTCTTGGGAAGAACCTGTCCAGAAAAGCTCTTGTAAAACACTCCTAAGTCACAGGAGCTGCATTTTGATTTCACGTATCAGGACACTTCATCTAATACTAAGTGCCAACGATTGTTAGTCAGTAATATAACCTAACTAAGTGAGTTGGGGTCGAATCCTAAAGGGAGTGGTCTGTATTTGAGAATCAATAAAAAAGCATGAATATGTTCAAGTCCATCATAAGTAAAAACATTTACGAATAAAAGCATGGTTCAAGTTTGGGGTGACAGAGGTATCAAATAATAAGGGGTTTTGATTGTAATTATCAACTACAACAACAAATAACATGAATAAAACAACTAAAGAGACGGGTTCTTGGGATGTGATTGGATTATGGGATAAGGTAGACAAATGGGTGATTGCAACTGATAGTAAATAGCTGTAAATCAGTGACTAAGCTAGACTTTAGTGGGGTTAAACTTTCCCTCGAACAATTTAACCCGAATCAAATTGGTTTCTCTCGAACACCAATAAGCAATAATTAAGAACAACCTACGCTTTAGTCCATTCATTCTTTCGAGCTGAATGTGTGGAAAAGGGTTTAGGATTCACTCTCTCGAGCTGAACCCATGACAACCCAATACCCACCGACCATCAAATTAGTAATCTTGGTTTTAAAACCTCTCTCTCGAGCAAGCAGAAAATCCGAAGGTAGAGTTGCATTTGCAAATACAACCCTTTAGATTAAACCATAATTATTGAATGAAATCACTTTTAAACAACATTTAAACTATCAATTGACAATACCCAACAACTAAATCAACCCATAATCACACCCCAAGAATTGGGGTTATAGCTAGACATCATAAAAAGATAAAAAATCGTTACCAAATTATGTTTCCATCAACTGGGTAGGATTAATTTCATCTTTACAAAGGTCCAGATTGAAGAATCTCAAAGACCCACTTCCAATTTCTCAAAAATGGAAATCTTCAAATCTTCAAAGATAAGGAAGATACTGTCTCAATACTCTCAGTTCTAAGCTCCACACATCAAAAACTGATAATTATGATATTACTAAGATAGATAGATCCTAAACTAAATAATCAAAAATGTATTTATAGTCGCCAAAAATGTGTTGTGAAAGACCATTCGACATAGTAAGTTAGGATCGACGATCCACCATTTGGTCAATTTCATCGCCTTTATGTTTTGGCCTTCATCATCTTCAAGTTTGGTAACTTTGGGAGATCTAGCACTGCATCGCTGAACCGTTCGGTGACACGTCGACTGCTCCTTTCTATCGTCGACTTGATTTTCTTCTTCAGGGCTTGGCACACTGGAACTTTAGGCGAGATCATGGACATTCGGTGACTCGCCGAATGGGTTAGACGATCATCATGCCTTCTTTTCTTCGTTCTTTCAGCTGCCTTGTTCCTTTTTGCCCATTAGTGGCCATGCTTTGTTCCTCAATCCAAATACCTGAAAATCAAGGATTTACATAAGTTATTGGTACAAAATATGCATTTGAGGACACTAAATCTATTAAAATAAATCCCTAAATGAGTCCATATCGTGGACTCATCAACACCCCCAACTTAAACTTTTGTTTATCCTCAAGTAATACTCAAGTTGAGCAGTTCAAAAAGGACTTCTCAAACAGTGCTACACAAGACTCAATCATGAATGCACACAAAAAGACTCAACTTACTCATGCAAGGATCAATTGTGCACTCAAAGATTCAAGTTGTGACTCACCATTATCAAAGATTCTCAAGTTCACAATATTTGCTTCAAATGCTAGTTCAAGCTCAACAAAGGTACTGGAATGCCCTCACACAAAGAATGATTCCATATTCACACACAATGGTTCAACAATTTAAAGCTCCAGAATCAAATACAACACTCACATTCACAAAGATGAACACAAGGCATGTAGGTTTGCTCGTATTTTCCAACCAACAATTGTTTCAGCTCACTCAAGATCAAAAAAGTATTTTCAAGGCTTGTAACGGGACTGAGTGCAAAGGTATGGTCATTTAGGCTCAATAGTTGTAATCCTCATGAAATGTAGTGTGAACAACACTTTCTTTCCTTTTCTTCATCATTTTCATTCGTGCTCACAACTCACCCCATTATTCACTTTCCATGGACTATTCGAAACTCCATTTATTTTTGCATTTTCACAACTTTATTCCACAACTTTTTCTTTCTTTTCTTTTTCATTCTTTTCGTCTTTTTCTCTCTTTTTTACAAGGAGGGGTTCCATTTTTCTCAAAACCATGGGTCAAAGGGGACTTTCTTGCACTTCTTGATTTACCTTCTCTTTTCACCACACCCCAACTTAGGATTTTGGCCTAAGTTGGCTATTCACACAAACCACAAATCATGAGGATTATGGGTAATGGATCAAGAAAGGTCACAATTTCATCATGTTTCTTCCAAGAAAAGTTTAAGGCTCAAAGGGTGCTCAAACAAAGTTCACACACTCACAAGGTAGGCCACAAAAAGAGGTATAATGTTAAGTTATTTCATACTCTTTAAAGTTGACTAAGATCATATCAAGAGATTGCATCACTTAGTAAACTGGACCAACGGGGCAAATTCTAGGTTTCATCACACGTGGTTCACGGTAAGCTCATCACACAAGGCATTGACACCAATGTCAAACAAGACTTCACACTTTCGCTAGTGTGCAATGTTCATCACAAGAGACTCAATTTGATACTTGGCCAGTCATAATGAGATGCA
This sequence comes from Solanum infundibuliforme, assembly GCA_029582565.1. Lineage (NCBI taxonomy): Eukaryota > Viridiplantae > Streptophyta > Magnoliopsida > Solanales > Solanaceae > Solanum > Solanum infundibuliforme. The sequence continues at coordinate 41,542 of JAJOOG010079077.1, forward strand.
AAAAGTCCACATATTGTCTATGCAACTTTATTTGGCCTCATCATAGCCGCACATTCATTTTTGTTTGATTATGAGCACTATTCATCGGTATTGATCAAGACCGATACTCAAATTTGCAAGAGAACAACCATATTCAAACACAAACAAGAGGTGGCACAAATTTTCGAAAGGGCCCAAAAATATTAAGCTCAATCATCCACAAAAATATTGTAAAACACAATTATAGCTCAAAACCCCAATATATAAACAAACCATAGTCACACAAAAGGTGGGTCTCACACCACCACAAATAAAAAACATTTGTCCTCAAACGAAAGAAAATAATATCCAAGAGTCAAATATTTTTTTATAAAGAGGGAGGTAAAAAGGGATCCTGTCTAAATAGTCGCTCCATCTGTCGGGGCATCTGTGCCCGGTATATCACTCTGATCTCGGGCTTCAGTATCCGGAGTCACATCCACAGTATCATCAGCTCTACTAGGGTCATCCAAAGGTGTATCTGCCAAAGAGGTCTGCACAGCTGTATTGATCATGGCCTCATTAGTCTCTGTAAGGCTCTCCTAAGGAACCTCCTCAGCAACCCGAAGCATCTCCTCATCTGTCTCCACTTCAAACTCGGGATCAGCCGCATCCTCAACTCTAACCTCATCTCCGGTGGTAGCCAAAGGCATAACTGGCACATCTGGAATCTCCACCGTCCCAAAAATCATGGACATGTCGGTGGACTTCAGCTGATCCACATCACTCTGTAGTGCAACAATAGCGGCTTTTAGAGTCGTCACCTCTTCGGTGGCCCCTTGGCCACACTCACACACCGCTATCCTAGCCGCAAGGCATCAATGGTAGCACTCAATTGTGTCAGAGCATCAGCCAGGGCTGCCTGAATCATGCCTAGAATGAAGGCCTCGAGTCTAGCAGCACGATGATCGGAAGAATGGGCAAGATACCCCATCCGGAGTAATGCGGCCAGAGTAAGCGGGGTTCGGGAAACAATAACAACAACAGCTCTCGGAGGCAACGTAGCAGGAGAGGAATTAGGGGTGTCAGAAGGAACAATACTAAAAGTACTTGAAGGCCCAGGGGCCGGAGTAGGCAAATGTGCCTCTGCAGGTAATGACTGAGGATCCACCACCGGGGATGTATCCAATGGGACTGCCTTCTTCTTCTCCGCATGATCCTTTAAATATTCCGCCTCGATCCTCCGGATATCAGTATAGGATGTGGGAGTCACTTCCACATCCTTCTTCGCATCTCTAGGAATCCGAGCCCATCTGCATAACTCGGTGATCATTATCAGAAAGGAGAGGGAAGTCTGGCGCTTCTTAGCCGACATGAGCATTTCCTTTGCGATGATCATCCCCAAGTTAAGCCTTGCCCCCTCAATCAGGCAGCCCAAGTAGGCTGCTTTGGCATGGCGGAGAATACACTCATTTTGGGAGGGCATGATCTTGCTACTGATGAAGCCAAACCAATACCTCGCTACCACATTGAGGTCCTTCTTTTCAATAGTTGCCCCAAACTCAAGCCACTTGGGAGTGCCTTCTAATATAAACAGAGCCAACAATTTCTTCATGTTCTCCAGCTTCGTTGTCTTGATCTTATAGTGACAGTCATCCTCCAGTCTCGTAGTATATTCTAATAGGACATTGATGGCAGTAAAATCACACTGCACCCTCTTACCCCTAACAACCATGTAGTCAACCGGCTTGAATTTGGCTGCCGGCTTCTTTCCTTGTGGTATCAATGTACTGTAAGCACTGTAGAACTCTCGGACCCAACATGGGATGTACGGACCACGAGGCTTGGTGAAGAGCTGGAATTTGTGGGACTTCAGACATGTCATAATCTCTGGGTACCTGTCAATCACCCCATCAGGGGACATACACTTCTACTCCATAATGTTCCTTAGCCCCTGAGTGTTCAGTCTGTTCATAGACTTGGGAGGAGGGCCCTGTACTGGTGGTGCTAGGATCACAACTTGTTTTGGAATTAGAAGAGGAGTAGTGGTGGGTTGAGGAGTCCTAATCCTAAATGGATCGTTCATCCTTTTTTATCGCAGCTCAGCCCTCTGTGCTGCCAATAGTTCATCATCTTCAGACTCCGAAGCTGCAACCCAATCCTCCTGGTGGTCAACATCACACTTAGAAGTAGTGAGGTGCGTGGAGTAGATATCGTCACTGTCGGAGCTGGCCTCTGGTGACGCAGGTACCTTTCCTTTTCCCTTGCCTTTCCCACTAGTTGTGGGAAGTTTGGTGGCCTTGTCTTTGGATGCAGCTGCATCCTCATTGATTTTTATTCCTTTTGCCCTTTTTCGAGGTGCTATGTCCCTACTAGCAACCTTTGGTCTAGCCATGTTTGCAAAAACATCAAGAAAAGTTAGAAATAATTTAATCAAAAGCACAGAAAAATAGTTGCAGACAGACTCACCGAATCGGTCAGCGAGTCACTGAATCTCTTTCGCGAGCTAGATTGGGCCCGCAAAAAGGATTGGCTCGAAAATCTCAGAAACATTTGCCATGTCGGCGATGGAAGGGCATTTAAGTGAATTGCCGACAACATTCGGTGAGCAAGGATTAGCCCGTCAAAAGGTACAGTGCAATTAAGGTTCATCGGTGCAGACAAAGGGCGTTCAGGAAGGACTTTCAGCAAGTCGTCGAGTGCTTTCGGCGACCTAAGGCTTCTCGCCGAAAGTTACAGAACCAAACTACTCATTTACCATGACATTAAAGGTGAGATAGGGAACTTCGGTGAACCGCTGAGTGGTTTGGTGAGCTCGACCCAGCTCGCCAAACAACCCAACTTGCCTACTTTCAACCCAACTTCTCAAATTCAACCCCGCAACACCCGGTAAAAAAATCAAAGCATGCACTCTTCTAATTAAGCTCAGACCCAATATACCCATTTCCCCGGGATACTCTGACTTCTCCCGATTTGGCAAAATTTGGCCATTTGATGACTTTTGCCCTTAAGAATGATGTCAACCACTCCATCATTGGGAAAAATACATCATTTGGCACAAATACGGGCTACTTAGACTTCACCCGACTAAACCGAACAACATGCAAGTACAACACCACAAATATTTACCAATTTTAAGCCACAAAATCACAGGAATTCAACAAACTAAACATTACAGGCAAGATTTTCGAATTAATACATGCACACGCAAACACAATTATGATCAGAGAGGCCCAGCACACAACACTAAGACAAAATTCAATTGCATAAGAGTACAAATTTCTAAAAATTTAAATAAACTCGGGGTTCGGAAAACCAACCTTAGATGCCGATTAAAGAAGATTGAAATTCTAGGCAGCAAAGTAATCCACTCCGAACACACAATCACCTACTCAAATACGATAAAAATGCAAGAAATAAAGGAAATACTTTGCGGGTGTGAGTTTTGGAATATCAAAAGTGAGGTAAAGGGAAAGAGTTTGAAAGTTTAAACCTTTGGCCCTTAAAAAATGTCCAGTACTCGCCCATTTGGCGACATTAGTTTTGCTCGCCGAGTGGGCACTTACCTCACCGAGTTTTATAGGACCTCCAGTTAATGTGGGGGTCCAAACGGCGGACCAGATCGCGATCGCCGACCTAGTGGCATTTCACCAAGTAGCTCCTGGGATCGCCGAGTTTTACCGACTCCAATTTAAAATTGTCTTGAGTCCAACGGCGGTCTAGGTCGGGTTCGCCGACCTCTTCGGCGATGCGCCGATTGGACTATCAGCTCGCCAACCTGTACTTTAAAACACCTTCCACACTTTGACCTGCACAATCAACACACCTTTATTTTCAAACTTAAAAAGAGAGAAAATAAAACTTGAGTTGCCTCCCAAGCAGCGCCTTAGTTAACGTCGCGGCACGACGTAAGTCGACACTTAAACCTCATTCTTGGGGTTAGCCATAGTATCACTAGGCAAACCCCTTTGTTGTCTCGGGTTCAAATGAGACAAGATATGACCCTTTTGAGTCTCCAACTACTAGATCGATACTAAATGAGAGGTAACCGTCTGGCTCAAGGTCGACACATCTTCTTTCATTTCTTTCAAAATTTTGACAAACCCCTCAACTATGTTGAGGATACGAGAAAGCATATCCTCAGACCGGCCAGCTTCCGAATCCTTTGGATTTTTGTGCTCATGGGGAGGCACATACCTATCCTTCTCCCCATCCTTCCAATTGGGATTTCAGTCCGTCCATTCTCGATCGCGATCCTTCCAACCTTCATCCCTATTCCAACCTTGGTTACCACCCTTTCTCAGGTAGTTTGAATGATAGCCACCACCTTGGTTGGCTAGGAAATTTACCTCTTCATTATACAAAGCCTCAAACTTGGACTCATCCGGATTAGCACACCTGACACCCACGTCATTGACGGTTCGAGCAGCAGCTCCAATGACATTTTTGGACAAAATGTCAAGTTGTGTCATGATCTTGGCCATGTTTTGGTTCCTCTCTTGGTCTTTCTCCATCTGCTCCTTGGTCAATTTAAACGTGAGAGGGGAGACCTAGTCTTCACGGGTATACCATGCCCGATTGATTGTTGTCATGCCATCCAATAGCTGAGCCGCTATCACATAAGGTTGTTGTATCAAACCTCCTGGAGAAAGTTGGTCAGCAACACCCTTGTTTACCGAGTCAAGGCTCCGGTAAAATACTACAACAACACGTTATCAGGCAAGCAATGAGTTGGGCATTGAAGCACCAACTTCTTGAATCGCAGCCAAGTTTCATGAATTGGCTTGCCCTCTAGACACTTGAAGCTCTGGATGTTGTCATGAAGAGTCATCATCTTCAAAGAAGGGAAAAATCGCACTTGAAATGGGGTGACAACTCCTCCCATGAAGTGATTGATTCACGTGGCAATTCAGCCAATCACTTAAATGCTTCTCCTAGCAAAGAGAATGGGAACAACCTCAACTGGACCGACTCTTGGGATATGTTCTTGAAGGAAAACGGTCTGCATACATCCACGAAGTTTCTATATGCTCATGGGGATCCTCATGAGCCAAGCCATTGACCAGATTACAGGAGCTACACCATAGTACTTGTGATGTGGAACACCGCATTCCCTTCAGCCAGAGGCAAGCAAATGGCACAAATACCACTCATAAAATGGGGGTCATTAGCATTAGGCTCGTGGACATTATTGAGGTTTCCGATGTCATCTTGGTGGCCTACTTGGCTACCATTGCTACCTTTCACACTCATACTTCCTGTTTCAAAACACAAACAAGCAAAACAAAACTAAAATTAAGTAAGTTCGACTATAATTAACAAGAACAAAATCCTACTTCACTAAAAATTCTCAAGTAACACTACTCCTTGGAAGCAGCACCATTTTGATTTCACGTATCAGGACACTTCATCCAATACTAAGTGCCAACGATCGTTAGTGTGTAATATAACCAAACTAAGTGAGTTGGGGTCGAATCCCATAGGGAGTGGTACGTATTTGAGAATCAATAGAAAAGCATGAATATGTTCAAGTCAATCATAGGTAAAAACATTTACGAATAAAAACATGGTTCAAGTTTGGGGTGACACAAGTGTCAAATAACAAGGGGTTTAAATGTAATTATCAACTACAACATCAAATAACACGAATAAAACAAGTAAAAAGACGGGTTCTTAGGATGTGATTGGATTATGGGATAAGGTAGACAAATGGGTGATTGCAACTAATAGTAAATAGTTGTAAATTAGTGAATAAGCTAGACTTTAGTGGGGATAAACTTTCTCTCGAACAATTTACCCCGAATCAAATTGGTTTCTCTCGAACACCAATAAGCAGCAATTAAGAACAACCTACACTTTAGTCCATTCACTCTTTCGAGCTGAATGTGTGGAAAAGGGTTTAGGATTCACTCTCTCGAGCTGAACCCATGACAACCCAATACCCACAGACTATCAAATCAGTAATCTTGGTTTTAAAACCTCTCTCTCGAGCAAGCCAAAAACACAAAGGTAGAGTTGCATTTGCAACTACAACCCTTTAGATTAAACTACAATTACTAAATGAAATCAGTTTTAAACATCATTTAAACTATCAATTAACAATACCCAGCAGCTAAATAAACCCATAATCATATAATCACACACTAAGAATTAGGGTTTTAGCTAGACATCATAAAAATATAAAAATCATTACCAAATTGTGATTCCATCAACTGGGTAAGTTTAATTTCGTCTTTACAAAGGTTAAGATTGAAGAATCTCAAAGACTCACTTCCAATTTCTAAAAAATGGAAATCTTCAAATCTTCAAAGGTAAGGAAAATATTGTCTCAATACTCTTAGTTCTAAGCTCCAAACTTTAAAAATTGATAATTATGATATTACTAAGATAGATGGATCCTAAACTAAATATTAAAATATGTATTTATAGTTGCAAAAAATTTGCTACGAGGGACCATTCAGTGCAGTAAGTCGGGATCACCGATCCACTCGGCGATCCGCCCATTGGTCAATTCCATCACCTTTCTGCTTTGGCCTTGAGCATCTTCAGGTTCTGTAACTTGAGGTGATCTAGCACTGCATCGCGGAACCGTTCGGCGACAGGCCGACTGCTCCTTTCTATCGCCGACTTGATTTTTTCCTTTAGGGCTTGGCACACTAGAACTTTAGATGAGATCATGGCCATTCGGTGACTCGCTGAATGGGTTAGGCGATCATCAGGCCTTCTTTTCTTCGTTCTTTCAGCTTCCTTGTTCGTTTTTGCTCATTAGTGCCCATGCTTTTTTCCTCAATCCAAATACCTGAAAATCAATGATTTACATTAGTTATTGGCACAAAATATGTATTTGAGGATACTAAATCTATTAAAATAAATCCGTAACTGAGTCCAAATCGTGGACTCATCACATTCTCACCCCTATTTTCCTTCCATGGTGTGAACCATATGTGAGCCACATGGTTAAGCTGGTAGGACGCCAACTCTACCCTATCATTTCCAATCACTTGCATCACTCCAAAGATCTTCTTAACCTCATCAATGAAGTTCTGCAGGTCCTCACCAACTTGTGACCCTAGAAACTCAGGACGATTTATCCTAAAAAAATCTTGGACCCTAGCTACCACTGATCCACCATTTGTATTTGTAGGAACTAGAACCTGTTGATTGTTCTGATTGGCCACACTCTGAGCCAAAAGTTGGATAACATTCTGAAACTCTGCATTCGAAACCTCATAGTCTGGGACAAGATGAACTTTGTTATCATTGCGAGCATTAGCATTCCTTGCGTAAGCTCTATGAGGAGCATGATCTGATATACATAACGAAGAATTAGAAACGAGAAGTTGGATCATACCTCATGAATGATAAGATGTCATTTCCCGAGCCTACACCCTGGGTGGGACTAGAAATCGAGAACCATTGTTGGCCCTAAACGAACCCTTGGCCTAGCTTACATACTCAGCAGAAGACTTAAACATAAGAAATAATCTCAAATAAGAAACTTATGAATTAATCTTAGAATCTCTTTAAGGAAACATTCAAACTAGTCAAAATGGATACTCAAGTCTCATAACAAAGCATTTGAAATACAAAACGAAAGGACTATAACTACTCATCTATGAAGCCTCTAAAACAGAGAGGAATGTCGGGATAAGACACCCGATCATCCTAACAACTAAAGTACTAAAGCAAAACAAGATAATAAGGGATCCTCCGGAAAGCAAAGAGGCTCACCAACTGACTCTGAGTGCTCAACTGGATCAATGAGGCGCTGGATGCTGATCCTGGTTACCTGTGTCTGCATCATAAAATGATGCAGGCCAAATGGCATCAGTACATTGAATGTACAAGTATGCGAGGGGAAAACTAAACATAACATAAGCTTGAAATAATTCTGAGAGAAACACTTACCTTTGGTTTACTCAACTAATGAATAACTTAACTCAAATGCAAAGTAAAACAACAATAAAGGTGCAGTTTATACAAAGTATTTAGACAATAAAAAACAACTCAATTTACTCATATAATAGAGTAATATAATCACTGTGGGAGTTTCTGTAACCGACAACCACCACTATCAGCCTAAGTGGTGATACAACGTCTTGCCCACGCTGCCAGAATTGTCCTATACTTTGCCGTCATATAGAACACCTTAACTAAGTGGATCCACTAGTCTAGCTAAAAATAACTAAGGAATCATCTAAAAAGTATGATCCTTTATACCTATGATGGCTGCATGGTTTATGGAGACTTGAGTTACTATGAACTTGCATCTCCATATCGGTGCTCAATACTACTCCCAAAAATATACTTAGCTCATATGTTTTTAAAACAAAACTCTTTCTTTGGTTTGAGATAATTACTTAAAACTTAGCTTAAAAGCTCTCTTGGAAATCGATGTTTCCTTTCTTGCTCAAATGTGAAAATAGTTTAACTCTTGGGAATACTTAGTTCCGGTATAATCTTTGAAGAAATGAACTTTCACTCTTATTCTTTAGTCAACTCCAAACTTACGTCTTAAAATGAAGTTCAAACATTTGTAAAAGACTTTTGAAAAACTCTATACACTTCTCTTGACTTGGTTCTTAACTTCTTGACTTGACTATTAACTTTCCTTGAATTGAATTATAGATTCAAGGTTCATGATCTCATGTTTATGGATGATTTCATGATGTTTAGACGTACCATAGAGTGTTGGAATCAACTAGGTAACATAGGTACGTTGCTAAGGAACTAGTACAGAAAGAAGGGGGAAGAATGGGAAGAACTAGCGTCCATGGCCCTCTAAGAGGCGCGGGGCGCCAGAGCCCAAACTTCAGAACTGAATTTGTGGTGCTCTGGTTGGCGCATCACCCCAGAGCCCAAACTTCAGACTCTGAAGTGGGGCGCTCTGGCTGGCACGGCACCCCAGACCCCTCCCTAGAAAACTCCGACTTTTCTCCTCCTTTTTTCAACTCTAAACCCTCTAATTTCACTTGGTTCTTTCCACAAACGCTTAGAATCAACTATATCATAAATTTATTCAAGATTCAACTCGAATTCACGCCTAATTTCATGAATCAAACTCAAGAAACTTCAACAACAAGAACCCATAAGGTTTCCATCGAATTAACTTCAAAAACTCATAAGATTTGATTTCAAAACATTATAACTTCGCTGAATTGAATCATGATTAGCGCATGGGTGAACTAACCCAATGCTATGTTATCTTGCATACCTCGTAGGGATTAAACCTTGGCAAAATCAACACGAAAAACTCCAAGAAATCGACAAATCTTGAACCTTCTTCTCCTTTATCGTCTTTTCTCTTTTCTCCAAACCCTAGCGTGAATTTCCAAATTTTCTAAATTGATATAATTCTGATTAGACCCCAAATAAACTCCTAAAAATGAAATAAAAATAATTGGGTAAGTAAAACACCAAACTACCCTTCCAAAATCCGGATTAGACTTTCCTTATTTGAGCAACCCAACTTCAAATGGGCATATCTCACTCATACAAACTCGGAATCGCACAAACTCGGCAGCGTTGGAAATATAATACTAAGATATTTCCTACGGTATCTGGAAGCACACCTCACTCATCCGAATCTAGGAGTTATTGTTGTTTGAAGTTGACCAAAGACTCAAATTTATCATAACTTAACCAATTTTCCAGATTTTTCATTCTTTCCAAAAACGATTCTTTTAAATTCTAACTCTTCCTAGTTCTTTCAAATATAGGGGTTTTCCACAAGAGTAGTAAAGAAAGTGAAGTTTCTCCTCAAACACTTTGTAGCCTCCGTCTCATTAGATGTGGTGCATTTCAAACCCATGTAAAGGACTCTACTTAGTGCGGCTTTCAGACATCCTAGGACTCTTAAACCTAATGCTCTGCTACCAAGTTTGTCACACTCCGAGGCTACCCCCTGGGGGTAAAAACGGGACCTAGGATCATGAGTGACCCCAAGCCAACCCTGAGCTAGCATATTATAAGAAAATTGAATATATCTATAAAAAGATAAACTAATGCGGAAGCTAAATCATGAAATAACTAAATGATAGGGATTACCAATACAGGTCTGAATATATATAAAATTCTAAGATTTAGTGATACTAAACGATCACTCAAAAACTATAGTTGAATCTAACTATGTCTGAAAAAGACTCTAATTGACTAGAGCTATCGGAATATGTCCCAAGCTATCTCTAGCAAACTGAAACTTAAATAAAGGACTAAAATAGAAAACATGTCTATTGTCCTCGAAGTATGAGGACTCACCACTGATGTTGCTAACTATGAATCATGAACCCATCTACGCGTGATCTGAATGCTGAGGACCTGAACTAACATCTTCAAAAGATATTGCACAGAGTATGCGTCAGTATTTGGGATGTATTGAGCATGCAGGGTATATAATATAACTGAACAAATATGTAAGTTGAACAAGGCATAACTAAGCAATGACATAATCTGAACATAATGTAAATACTGAAATATATAGAAATGAACTAAACTGAATGCAATGACCAAGTACATAATATGTTGAGAATGAATACTGAAATATAACTGAAAACCTGGTCAAATGCACTAGAGTCTGACAATGGGAGCTACTACTAACTGACATAAAACCACGTGAGCTAAACACAAAGTCCGATGTATACGCCCCATCGAGAGGACCCAATATACCTTGCCAGGGATATAAAGGCATGAATGGCGTGATCACTAAATCTAATGTCAAAAAGGGGATATATAAACCTACAAGAGCACATAGTTCTGGGACTATATGGGTGCGCTGAACCCTAGTCCAACTCGGTGTTAAGTCTAATCCCAACTAAGTATGTATATGACACATTATGACTGAAATATTGAAATGACGAATAGCTCAAAAAATAGACATGTAAAATCTGAGAATGTAACAATTATATACTGATAATGTGACATTTGAAAACTGGAGCAGGTATATCTGGTTTAACTGACCTAGCATATGAAATCCATGAACTAAGAGAATCTACACAACTAGATTTCTGAGTTTCATGCAAAGAACTAAGCAATGATTCCACAAAAACATGCTAATCTGAATACTCTAACAACTATATCACAACTAATATATAAGGTTTTAGAAACCCTAGGTCTAAGCAAGATAGAGAGAATCGAGAATCTAATTGAATTCTAGGACATAATGGGTGAAAGGGACTCACTAGTGAAATCCCACATACTTGCTGACGAATTTCATGAAGAATCCTTTCGATTTTAAGGCTGAAATTGAAGAAAACTTGTTGAGTTCTTAGAGAGGGCTTGGTCAACTATCTCTTCTCTTTTGCTCTAGTTTTTGTGAATTTTGTAGAATAAATCGATTAGGGAAAGATGTGATTAAGTTACAAGGCTTAAACTCACCAAAACAACATAGTTTGGGTGTTAAACGGCGTAGTTTAGGTGTCCAACGCGTAGGGGAAAGACCAAAATGACCCTAACTTAAAAGTTGTCGAGGCCAATAACGGGCCTGACCGACGGACCGTAAATAGACCTATGGTCCTTCTTGTCTTCTTGTCGTTTGGTGTCTAACAACTGAAGGCTGGGTGGGTCTGAACCACGGCCCTAGACCTTAGATTGTGGTCCAGTCCCACCTATAGTCCGTAGGTACTGCTGTTGGGCAACCTTTTTCTGGGAGGTCTAGGGGAAAGCTGTGGTGGCCAACCACGGACCCCACCTATGGTCCGTGGGCCAACCAACGGTCTGTAGGTGGCCTCCATCGGTGGCACCTGCAAGTTCTGCAGAATCTGTTATTTGTTCCTTTTTTAATCTAGGGTGTTACAATTTCTTACCTTACCAATCCGTACCTAGACAAAACAAACTAACACGAACGTAGATTTACAATGTAAGATTTGAATTCTGATTCCAACCATACCAAATACAAGAATCGAAACCACAAAAGACCTTAGCACTACACTTGAGCGGAACGTATGTAAACTTCATCCTCAAATCTTATCCAACAGTTGTTAACACATATGAACGACATGTAATACTATCACCGTAATCAGAGGAGAAAAAATAGAACCAGATATCTCTAAACCCAATTCTTCACTCTCCGAAAATACATATTTGGACCTTGCAATCAGAGTAAATATCCTTGTTCTCGCCTCTTTTCAAAGGCTAAACTACATACCATTAATTCTTTTCATTTATGACTCTAGTTCCTTTCAATTCTATTCGAGCGGTGTCCCAGGACCTCCTTCAACTTTTCATACGATCATGTTATTCACTAAATAGTAGCAAACCACAACCTTAGATACTCACAAGTTGTCATTACATAACAAAAAATGTTTAACTAACAATCCATATCATAGAGTTGCATCTCAAACACAATATACTACAAACTCTTATTACCATTATGATCAGTTAGCCCTTGCTATCACCACAAAGTCAACTTTGTCATTAACATGACACCTCAAACCTAGTTACCCACCAAACCCAAAGGACTCACTCAATTTTATATGCATTTTATTTGTTAATTCTTAATTGCCTTCACATAAGTATACTCGTTGGAAATTTTCTTTACCCATAGACTTTTCATTCCAATAACAATCCACTTCCTTGGAGCTTATGATGAAAACACTAGTCTTCATTTAGAATCCTTGGAATAGACTTCAAAACCTAATGCATTAATACCATACGAAAGATCTACCACTAAAATATTCCTTATAAACAATGTTTTAACCCAAGTGTGCATAGTTAAAAACTCGTTGGTTTCTCAAATGTAAATGCAACATCTAATCTCATTATATGAGCATGTGATACAACTGATAACTCATTAAGTAGTTAGTATTCACACTTGATAATCAACGTAGCTGTTTCATATGCCACTAGTATCACCCCGTTAAACTTCGTTAGACCCACCACTAGTACATATTATATCTACCAAAAATATCGTACCTAAATAGCCCACACATTTCTACCTATTGAGTAGTTGCAAAACAATATCCAATATGTTCAATCTCTGACTCAAAGTGAAATGTATTATTTCCTAGATAAGGTTGATAGTAGAAGTAACACACTCCATAACTCTAACCAAGTAAGCATCGATACTGTTGTAGTGGTCGTATCATGACCCTATTAATATACACTCTATCTATGAAAGAATCTGACTTCAATTGGCGCAACACCATTCTCATCATTCGCTAAGCAATCCCTACATGTTGTGACAACTCTACTCACTGTAGTTTCCAATGTTATAGTGTTCATTTCTAGTCATTCTTTTAATTATATTATTTCCAATTGTCGAATCACTCCAGACATCGCCTATACAACACAAATACTATTCCCACTACTGGGTAACTAACCGCAGAAAGATAGCACGTTCATGAAGTTTTTTAAACCATTGTAGAATCTCATCATTCAAATATTCTCAAAATGCATTATCGAGCTATCACTTTACTCAACTCTTTTAAATAGCCGAACATTCTGAATCTGACCACACATCATTTCCATAAGTATATCACTTTTACCATAGTACCTCTATCCAATATCAAAGACATACACGACACACCAACTACTCACTTGAGGAACCACGCACGACTCATCACTATAAGTGGGTGAGAATGTAATAAAGTGATAAGAAACAGAACGGACAATGGATGCACGATAGACATTCAAGAAGTGAAGATTTTTCCTAAAGGTCGCCATAGCCTCTCGAATATAAGTAATAGACGTCTCTGCACCGATCCTCGAGACTGTACTAGAGTTGGCTTGTGAACAACTTGACCTATGAACTTGGGCTCTGATACCATTTTGTCACGACCCAAAAATGGATATGATGGCACTCGTCTTATTCTACAAAGACAAGTTAGCCTAAAACACAACCATTATGATACATTGCAAAAATAAAAAATTAATAAAAGTCCAATACTACTAAATAATACAGAAATTTGTAATCAACTTAAATATACCCTTAAAACCTGGTAATCACGTGCACAAGTCTCTAATGTATTACACTATAATTGAAAAAAAATTATGTCTCAAATGATGTTGTCTCTTAAATAGAACAAGATCATATATAGGAATAAGAGGGTCCGCTAAGATGACAAACAACTACCTCACAAATCTCCTTAGGAAGCCTCGGGCAACAAGAGGAAAGAGAGTATCAAGAATATTCAGGTTAGTAACCCACAAAAAATGTAGAAGCAAGGGGTGAGTACCAAACCACATGGTACTTAGCAAGCAAGCTCCTAAACACTGAACTAAATTATAGAATATGGGTACTACTACCACCCCAACCGAACCTCCACAACTACAACCTGTATGAAACCACCTCAACCTAATAATTCACAATTTCAATAACACGTAGATCAATAACATTCTAACATTTTGTTATTAACAGTACACAAGATCAAGTTAATCAATGACAAATTCCATAGAAAGGCAATAATAAGTTCACAAAAGATATAGATATGAAATGTAATGAAATGCAATGCAATGTATACTGATGTATGTTAGACCTAACAATACACACCAGATATCTCTCAGGTCGGGACCCATGGGGGACATATATATCAATGCTCTAGTCGCAGCGTGTGACACGTCCCTCAATAATGGAATCCATTATGGCATGTGAAGCATCCCTCGAACCATAATAGCCATCGCGGCGTATGACACATCCCTCGAAATGGTACATCCTCTTTAATTTCTTATTCTTTCTCAATTTACATGAATCTTGTCACAACCATGTCTCTGAACCAATGCAAATGACATGTTCACAAAAATAATAAGGAGATGACCATTTTCATACCAATACACAATTCACATCAATACAATCGTGATACAACATCAATTATGAATTAATAAGCCTATCAAACCATTCTCAAAATATCACATACCAATAATTAATCGCATTGCTTTTTATTACCCCATTTTCATCACTAAGATTATTCACAATGGACAAGTCAACCCATCACCAAATCTCATTACTCCTCAGCACATACCACAATGAAATACACACTTCTATACACTTAACAAGGGTTGATGTTACACCCCAGATTCAAAAAGGGATAAAATGCAGATTTTCTGAAGTTGCAGGTGCCACCAACAGAGGCCACCTATGGACCGTAGGTGGGGTCCGTGGTTGGCCACCTGCAAGAACCCCAAAAAAATTTAGCTAAGTCTAGAACCATGGCAGGACCTACGAACCTTAGGGCAGACCACGATCTGTGGTCCAGGTCCGTGGTTCAGACCCTCGATTCCCATCCTCCAAAGCCAAACGACGGAATTACATGATGGGTCGTCCATCAGTGCACGGACTATCGGTCGGGCCAGTTGTTTGCCCATGTAGCTTTTAAGTCAAGGGTCATTTTGTCTCTTCCCCTATACATTAAACACCTAAACTACGTTGTTTAATCCCTAAACTACATCGTTTTGGTCAGTTTTAGCCTATTAACTATATCAGAACTTATCGTAAGTGATTCATTCTCCAAAATTCATCCAATTTGAACGAAAAGAGAAGAAAGTAGTTGACCAAACCCTCTCCAAAAAATGCAGCATGTTTTCGTTAGTTCCAGCCCTAAAATCGAAAGATTTCTCCTTGAATTTTGTCACTAGATATTAAGATTTCACTTGTGGGTTCTTCTCTTCCACTAGGTCCCTAGAATTCTGTCTGAATCTTGATTTCCTATATATTTCTTAGACCTAGGGTTTCTAGAACTTTAGATAATTGTTATGATTTAGCTGTTGTAGTGTTCCTAATCAAATTTTCATGTCTTCGTAACATTGTTTCTTATCTTCCTGCATGAAACTAAAATACTTATGGACATTGTTAATTACTAGTTTAAACCCACTTCATAACATAATTAATAATTAAACCCACTTCAATTTGGACTCATTTGGGGCTTTATTTATATAAACTTAGTGTCCTCAAATGCGTAATTTGTGCCATAACTGATGTTAAAGCCTTGATTTTCAAGTATATGGATTGAGAAACAAAGCAAGGACACTAACCGACAAAAAGAAACAAAACAAATTGAAGAAATGAAGAAAGGCAAGCCAGGTGATCGCCAAGAGCACTTGGCGAATCGCCGAGTGGCTAACTAGACCGCCTAAAGTTCCAGTGTGCCAGCCATGAGGGAAGAAACTAAGTCAGAGACAAAAAGAGGCAGTCGATAAGTCGCTGAGCTGTTCCGTGATGCAAAGAGAGATCGCCCAAAGTTACAGAACTAGAGGATGGTGAGTGCCAAGGCAAAAAGGCGATGGAAGAGATCAATGGGCGATTCCCCAAGTGGTTCGGCGAGTCCGACTTACTTCGCCAAAAGGCCCTTTGTGGCTTATTTTTGGCGACTATAAATTAGATTTTGAACAATTATTTTACGGGCTGACTGATGATGGCTAAGGCTAACTTAGACTTAATTAGTTTAGAACCCTTTTCTCTGTAGTTTTTCATAGTTTTAAAGAATTTTAGAGATTCAATTAGGAGATTTTTGAAGTTGGTTTTGGCCAATTGGCGACTCGCCAACTAGGCTCAGCGATCTTCAGGCCTTCATTTTTTAGTTCTTTTCAACCGCCTTATTCCTTCCTGCCAAGTAGTGTCCATGTTTTGCCTCAAACTCTAAATACCTGAAACTTAAGGATTTACATCAGATATTGAGACAAAATATGCATTTGAGGACACTAATTCTATCAAAATATAGCCCTAAATAAGTCCAATTTGTGGACTCATCAACACCCCCAACATAAACTTTTGTTTGTCCTCAAGTAAAACTCAAGTTCAGCAGTTCAAAATGGATGTATCAAATAGTGCTACACAATACTCAATCATGAATGTAAAAAACAAGGCTCAACTTACTCATACAAGGATCAATTGTATACTCAAAGACTCAAGTTATTACACACCATTATCAAAGAGTCTCATGCTCACTATACTTGCTTCAAATGCAAGTTCGAGTTCAACAAAGGTATTTGAATGCCCTCACACAAAGAATGATTCCATATTCACACACAATGGTTTAATCATTTAGAGTTCTGGAATCAAATGCAATGCTCACTCTCACAAAGAGGAACATAATGCATGCTTTCACCTATAGGTTTGCCCGTATTTTCCAATCAACAATTGTTTCAACTCACTCAAGATAAAAAAAGGTCTTTTCAAGGCTTGTAATGGGGTTGAGTGTAAAGGTATGGTCATTTAGGCTCAGTGACTTTCATCCTCGTGAAATGTGGTGCTTTGAACACTCCCTTTCCTCTTCTTTCATCATTTTCTTTAGTGCTCATAAGTCATCCCATTATTCACTTCCATGGATTGTTCGGAACCCCCTTTCTTTTTACAGTTCTCATAAATTTATTTCATAACTTTTTTTTCTTTTATATATGGAAGGGTTCCATTTTCCTCGACACTATGGGTTAAAGGTGACTTTTCTTGCACTTCTTGACTTGCCTTCTCTTTTCACCACAGCCCCAACTTAGGCTTTTGGCTTAAGTTGGATATTCAATCAACCACAATTTAAGAGGATTATAGGTAGCTGAGTAAGAAAGGTCATGTTTTCATCAAGTTTCTTCCAAAGAAAGGTAAGGCTCAAGGGGTGTTCAAAAGAGGTTCACACACTCACAAGGTAGGCCACAAAAGAGGTATCTGTCAAATTGGATCACACTCTTCGAAGTTGCCTAAGATCATATCAAGAGATAGCCTTACTTAGTCGACCGGACCAACGCGGAAAATTCTAGGTGTTATCATGCATGGTTCACAATAAGCTCATCACATAAGGCATCTACACCAAAGTCAAACAAGACTCCACACTTTCTCTAGTGTGCAAAGTTCGTCACAAGAGAATCAATTTGATACTTGGCTAGTCACAACGAGATGCAAAGAGTTCACATATTGACTATGTAACCTCACTTTGTCTCATCGTAGCCGCACATTCATATTCATTCGGTTATGAGCACTATTTGATACATTGATATTGATCAAAATCGAGACTCAAATTTTCTAAAGATTAGCCATATTCCACACGTACAAGAGGTGGCAAAAATTTAAAATATTTCGGAGGGGTCAAAATCATTTACAATTTAAGACGAATGGAGACACAAGCTCAAACATCCACAAAGAGCGGTGTAAAACACAAGATTATGATTCACAACCCAACAAGAATATAGCACACAAAGGCGTGCTACACCCCACCACAATTAAAAACATTAGTCCTCAAAAGAAACTAACATAATATCCAGAATTTAAAATAAAGAATGACAGAGAGGGAGGTAAAGAGGGGTTCCTGTCTACACAGTTGCTCCGTCTGTCTGGGAATTATTGCCTAATGCCTCATCCTGATTGTGGGCATCAGTGCCCGGAGTCACCTCAGGAGGAACAACAATACCAAATTCACCAAGTTTTGTTGAGTGTGAGTCTGCCAGAAAGACGTGCACCGCTCTACAGAATCCTCGGGATCACGAAAGAAGATTAGGGTCTAGGGTAATGGTCTTCTTAGCATAAGTGGGCCTCTGACCATTTCCTTTCCCAGTGGTTGTGGGTAGTTTCGTAGCTTTGACTTTCGATGTCGCTGCATCCTCATTTATATCAATCCCTTTGGACTTCTCTTGGGCTGGTGTTATTCTTTCAGCAGCTTTTGATTTAGTCATGTATGCAAAATCTCGAAGAGAAGTTAGAGAAACATTTGATAAAAGCATGGGAGATCAGTTGCTGGTAAGCTTCACCGAATCTTTTGGTGAGTCACCGACATCATTCGGCGATCTAGGGTTAGTCCACTGAAAGCTACAGTGCACAGAGATCCAGAGTAGTTGACAAGAACGAGAAAGAATTCTTTAAGCGAGTCACCGAGGGTCTTTGGCGACCTCCAACTTCTCGCCAAAAGTTATAGTTCCCATCAACACATAAAGCATAAAATTTAAGGGCGAGATGGGGACATTAGGCGCACCGTTGAGTGGTTCATGAGCTCGACCTGGCTCACCAAATGGCTCAACATGCCTATTTTCAACCCAACTTCCCGAATTCAACCCCGCAACCCCCAAAAACAAAATCAAAGCATGCAATAGTACAATTAAGGTAGGACCCATAGCATCCAAAGACAACCCTTCGGATTTTAATTCAGCTTAAAGCACACAATTACGGGAATTTGGTAGTCACAACTACTTGAGCGAGATTATCAAATTAAATCATGCATGTAAACAATCTAATCTAATCAGGCAGAATTAAAACACATCAACAAGATCAAACTATTGCAAATGAGTATAATTTTTGATAAAATAAACTCGGGGCATAGAAAACCAACCTTTTGTGTCGATAAAGGGAAGATTGAAATGCTAGGCGCTATGTAATCCAATTCCGAGCACAAATCAGCACTAAAAATACTCTAAAAATGTGAAAATATGGGAACTAGCGCACGGGTGTGAGTTTGGGAAGATAAAAAGTGAGGGAAAGAGAATAAGGTTGAAACTTTTAAACCTTTGGTCTGCAGAACCGTCCAGTTTTCTCCCATTCGGTGACATTAGTCGAGCTCTCCTATCCTCTTGTCGATTCGCCGAGTGTTCATTTGCCTCGCCAAATTTTACAGAACCTCCAGTGAGTGTGGGGATCGTAACGGCGGTCTCCGTCGAGATCGCAGACATGGTCAGCACTTCTCCAATAATTTCCCTAGGCTCACCGAGTTTTACAGACTCCAATTTGAAGATGTCTTGAGTCAAATGGTGGATTACGTCGGGTTCGCCGACTGGACCTGTTTCTCGCCACCCTTCACTCTTTCAAGCACTTTCCACACTTCGACATGTACAAACAACGCACCATTATTTTACCAAAACACAAATAAAAAGCAATAAGGGGTTTTGGGTTGCCTCCCAAACAACGCCTTAGTTAATGTCACAGCACGACGCAAGTCCAACGTTAAACCAATACACTCGACGATCTGCCCTTTGGTCGATTTCATCGCCTTCTTGCTTTAGCCTTCAGCCTCTTTGTTCTTTGAGTCGTTGGGCGATATGGTACTGCTTCGCAGAACAACTTGGTGATACACCTACTACTCCATTTCATCGCCAATTTGATCTTTACTTTCAGGGCTCAGCACACTAGAACAAAAGGTGATCTTCAAGTCGATCAACGACTCGCCAACTGGGGTCGGCAATCTTCAGGCCTTCATTTCTTCGTTCTTTTCAGCCACATTGTTCCTTCTTGCCAAGTAGTGTCCATGTTTTGCCTCAAACTCCAAATACCAGAAACTTAAGGATTTACATCAGATATTGAGACAAAATGCGCATTTGAGGACACTAATTCTATAAAAAAAATATAGTCCTAAATGAGTCCAAGTTGTGGACTCATCAGCATACATGGTGGTTTTTCGAACCCCGCACCTTTGATTAGTGGTTGAACTCAAATGTTATCGGTAAATATGTGTTGACATGTGTTGGGTAATTTTTAAATCGTGTTTTATGTGTCGAATTGCCCGTATTGTTTTCAAACTTAAGCCTAAATGCTTAAAATGATGATTTCCCGTGTTTTATGCAATTAATTTGGTTCTAAATTATTGCGTTGCGGTTATTTTGTATTTGGTCTAGAGGGGTGAAGTCTGCATAGCCCCAAATTGTGCCAAATGATGTAATTTGCCCAATGATGGAGCGTTTGACATCAATCTTAAGGTCAAAAGTCGTCAAATGGCCAATTTTGGCCAAACCGAAGGAAGTCTGAGTACCCCGAAAGCATGGGTCATATAGGTCTGGTATGAATCACATGGTGTGTTTTGGTTAATTTTGAATTCGGGGGCAGCGGGATTGATTTTGTGAAATGGGGTTGAAATTGGCATATTGGGCAGTTTGGCTAGCTGGGTCGAGTTCGGCGGTTCGCCAAAGTCCCCCTTTGATCACCCTTAAATTTTTAATTTGGCTAAGTTGAGTCTATAAATTTCGGCGGGAAGCCTGAGCTCGTCGAGTTCACTCAGTGACTCACCGAGTTCACTCAGCGACTCGCTGAAAGGTTCCTTTGATCACCCTTTCTAGGTCCTTAACCCCTAAAACACATTGTAATTTTTAGCGGTCTAGTCTAGGATCACCGAGTGGTGTCGACGATTAGCCGAAAGTCCCTGAACATCGCCGACATGCTTTTATTTTGATGATTTCGCTTAGGTGAGCCAGATTGAGGGCTAGATTGAGGACGATTAGCCGAGGGCTATATTTTTTTTTATAGAATTAGTGTCCTCAAATGCGCATTTTGTCTCAATATCTGATGTAAATCCTTAAGTTTCTGGTATTTGGAGTTTGAGGCAAAACATGGACACTACTTGGCAAGAACTGACAACATTACAGATGACTACTAGAGCATGATCAAGACAACACTTTGGAGGACATGAAAGGTTGGCTGGCCCCTCTTCTATTTGATGATACTCCTAGGTGGATTGAGGCCAGAGTGCCAATAGAGAAGAAAGACCTCAATGTGGCAGCGAGTTATTTGTTTGGCTTTATTAGTAGCACAATCATGCCATCCCAAAATGAGTCTATCCTCCTCCACACAAAGGTGGCCTTTCTTGGATCCATCATTGCAGGGAAGTGCAACAATGTAGGTGCAATTATTAGACATGAGATGGCCATGAGAGCTAGGCAGCAGCAGACATCTCTTATTTTTCTATTATTGATCACCGAGTTGTGCAGACGAGCCCAGGTGCCACGTCATAAGAAGAAGCATGTGCAAGTGATTCCCACCTCCTCTACTAACATCTGCCATATTGACGCCGAGTACTTGAAGGATGAGGCTGAGCAGAAGAGGGCATCCCCCGTCGATACATCAAGGCTGTTGATATTGAGACACTACCTGCAGAGGTAGTATTGCCTATTCCGACCACTGGGCCTTTATGTATTTCTAGCTCTACTCCCTCTATGACTCCGAGTTCTTCTACCGCTCCCCTACCTCCTAGGTCTTCTGCCAGTACTATTGCATCCCGACCTCCACTCACCTAGGCCATGGTACTACGGATGGGGAACCTTGCCCATTCTACTGACGTGTGTGCCTCCAGGCTAGAGGCTGCAGTCCCTGGGATGATTGAGAGAGCTCTCACCGATGTTTTGACACCTCTTTGAGATACTATTGATGCCCTCGCGACAAGGATAGATGTGTGTGAGAGAGGTTAGAGAGCCACTTATGAGGTGACAATCTTAAAGACCATAATTGCAGAGTTGAGAAAACATATGGACCAGCTGAAGTCCACTGATATATTGATGATTTTTGGGACCGTGGAGATCTCTAAGGACCTGGACACAGATATTCAGGCCTGTTATGATGTGCCTCCAGCTACCACAGGAGATGAGGTTAGAGTTGATGATGTGACTGCAGAGTTCGAGCTTGAGACTGATGAGGAGCAACTCGATGTTAAGGAGGAGACCACCTATGAGGGTCTAACTGAGGTCGAGGAGGCTATGGTATATTCCCCTATTCACCATTGTTGAGGGAGACTTCTTTGGCAGGCACTAGCAAAGCCATAGTTGTTGAGACTCCGGGCATTGATGCCTAATCCCAAAGTGTGACCCCAAGCATTGATGCCCTGAACAAATAGAGTGACTGCGATGCAGAATTCACCCCAGGCTTAGCCTGTAAGGATGAGATCATTACCTCCCTTTCTGTTGTTTTTGTTAATTCTCTTCATTTTAGTTGCATTTGAGGACAACTGCTTTTCTTTTGTGGGTGGGGTGAGGTATTTCCATACCTTCCTCTTGTGATTACATTTTATTTGTATATAATGGGTTTTGTGATCTATATATGTATGTTGATTGTGTTTTGATCTTAATCTTGTGTATGCTTGAGCGTGTGGCTCTTTGTTTTGATCAATACTGATAACTTTAATAGTGCTCTTAATCGAACAAAATGAATGTGTGGCTACGATGAGGCCAAATGAAGTTGCAAAGACAATGTGTGGACTTTTAGCATCTCGTTGTGACTAGCCGGTTATTGAATGTGTCTCTTGTGATGAAACATTGCACACTAGCTAGAAAGTGTGGAGTCTTGTTTGATATTGGTGCCAATGCCTTGTGTGATGAGATTACCTTGAACATTGTGTGTGATGACACCTAGAATTTTCCCCGTTGGTCCGATTGACTAAATTATGAAAGCACTTGAAATGATCGTAGGAAACAATTATGAAGAGTGAAACAATTTGACAATATACCTCTTTTGTGGCCAACCTTCTGAGATGTGTGAGCCTTGCGTGAACCCTCTTGAGCCTTATTCTTTACTTGGAAAAAACTTGAACAACTGTGACCCCTTTTTATCCATTCACCCATAACTTTCATGAAGTGTGGTTTGTTTGAATAGTCAACTTAGTTCAGAAGCCTAAGTTTGGGGTGTGGTAAAAAGAGAAGGGAAATCAAGAAGTGTGAGAAATTCCCCCTTTGAACAATGGTTTTGAAAAAGATGGAACCCCTCCATGTAAAAAAAAGAGAAGAAGAAAGCAAAAGAAAAAGAATGAAAAATGTTGTGAAATAAAGTAGTGGAAGTTACAAAAGAAATGGGGTATCTGGTAGTTCATTTGAAGCTGAATATGGGGTGAGTTATGAGTCTCACACCCCTTTTCGCACCGTGGTGAATGGTTTTTTCATTTTAAGTGACGGTATTGAATAGAGATTATTTTATTTATTTGTTTAAGAGTCGCCACTTGAAATTGAGTTACGGTGTTCCAAGTCACCTTTCTGTTTAATCCCTAACCAAAAGGAAATCACTCTTTATTTGGTCTGCGAACGAAATTCCGGTAAGGAATTTTGTTGACCGAGGGGAAGGTATTAGGCATCTCTCGAGTCCCGTGGTTCTAGCACGGTCGCTTTTATTGACTTATACTTATTTTAACTATTTTTTGGATATATTTTTATAGGCCATGATTTTCTCGCACTTTTTTATTGTTGAATTTTTAAATCTTAAACCAGATGCATAACTACATTCTCGATTTTGACATACAATAGCTTAGAAGAATAACTGTTTTCTTATCTCGAGTACATTATATGTAAAGGTTTCTCTTCACACTTCTTTAATTTAACTAAAGAAAGTTAATTACTAAAATAATATGGCAAAAGTGCGTCATCGCATCCTTAAATTTCTTGTTAGTATCTCAAAAAAGATGTGTAACCACGTTCTTAATTGAGACAAAACTTAATTATGTATGTACTTTTTTTAATATTTGACAACTCTTAATATTTCCTATAATTATGTTACAACCATCTAAAAATAATAATTTTCAACCTCAAAATAATACAGCGTCCCAAAGTCCCCATATTTTAGATTTTTTTTATTTTTAAAAGTAGCATTTGATCCATGTCATATAGAATACCAAGAACCTTAAATGCTTTAGATGACATAAAATAAATTGTATCAAGAAATGTATTTTACTAATGAATGATGATTTACTTAATCTATTTTAAAAATTATGCTCACACGAATAACATACATCTATATTAATTAAGCAATTTAATTCATAGTAATTCATGAGCCAAATCTTGGCATAACAAGGTACAACGAATAAAGGGAAAATATTGGATCCTAACCAAGCAAAAACAAACTATATGATATACCACATTTTACTCTAAATTTAACAATATAAATGTACAAATATATTTCAATATTATAGTGTTAAAGTTAACACACATAAAATTTGAGCAAATTTCATAACATTGGAATCATGTATATAATCATAAAAATCAAAATATACGATAAAAATTAAATTGTACCTCTTGCGAAAATTCAATTCACGAAAAGGAAACAATCCTAATAAAGAACCACGTACTTGAAACCATGAAAGCGAACCTCGACTCAACCTTTTTTGTGTGTGCAAATTGTCTTTTCGATTGCTCTTTTTCCTTGGTTTTGTGCGTGTGTATTTTTTCTTTTCTTTTCATTTTTTTGCTGATTTTTCCTTTTGATCGTCTGTCTATGTATATATGTTTTTGATGTCTGTTGTGTGTAGTAGTGGTAGTATTAATATAGTAGTGTATGTGTGTGTTGGTTGTATGTCGTGTGTAGTGAGTGAAATGTGAGTGAGTGGCGATGATTGCAGGGGAAGTGGGGAGAGGTTACGTGTATTGTGGTGTAGTGGGTACATTGGTTAGTTTATATCATTATTTATTTAATTATAATATAATAGAATATAAATATTTTTAAACCTATAAAAAATTAAGCGGCTAATTATAATTATAAAAAAATATTACTTATTTATCAAACTAAATAAAAATAAAATATGTTAATTTCTATTTCTTTTTTAAAAGAAAACAATTGAAAAAAAATAATACTTACCAAAAAATGTGATTATATTTTTGTTGTTTTCAGATCCTTTTAAAATAAACTTGAAAAATTAAGATAAAATTGAAATATCTAGTTTAAATATAAAAGAAATACTTAAGCACTAAATATGGTGTAAAACTCAAGTTTCGGTCATAAATTACGTATCTATAGTTTGCCCCTCTTTGACACGAAACACAAAGTGTTTTCGGACAAAGTAGACAACATGACAAGTTTTGACCGGACTTTTATTTGAAAGGAAAAATATGTGCGACCGAATCCTTGTTTTGGACATCCTACATATTCCGGGTTATAAGGAAATCAAGTCATGTGTAGTTCAAGGAGTTGGGGTGATGAGTTGGAAGTTAAGTGAGGTTCCATCGAAGCTCCAGATCATGACTCTTATCATTAATTACATAAAAAAAATGAAAACTAATAGTAAAACGGAAATTAAAAGTACAAACTCCTATCTATGCCGCTTTTCTTCAGTCTTGAATTTAGTTATCACCTTGATTTTTGGGTGGTATCTTGATATTGAATTGGATTGAGGCTTAACTCTCGGTTTAGAGTGAGTTTTTGGCACTATTCGGAATGACAATTCGAAAATGTTCTTAAATGTCTGCTTGTTTTGTTGATCAACAACTGAATATAAATAGATGTCAGGAAGTCAGACTGCTACATTCTTTGAAGAAGCTGATTCTGGTTATCATGGGGATTGATCAATCTAAAAACAATTGAAATTTTGTTCTTGAGTTTCAAATCCATGTTTCACTTGAAGAAACCTGAAAACCACCACAGACAAAAGAAATAAACAAAATTTTTGCCCCAATTTTCACTAGAAATTTTTTTGTGAGTTATTAGCAAATGTGAATTAAAAAATAAAAATAAAAATAAACTCAGACTAGGAAGTGTTTATCCTACGAGAAAGTAACAAAATCACATTACGTAAGAGAGTCCATTTAATCTCATTGTCCAGGAGGGTCCTGCTAGTCCCATTATGTAAGAGGGTCCTGCTAACCTAAATCCCATTATGTAGGAGGGTCTTGCTAATCTAAATCCCATTATGTAGGAGGGTCCTGCTAACCTAAATCTCATTATATAGGAGGGTCGTCTTCATCCCATTATGTATGAGAGTCCTGCTAATCCAAATCTCATTATATCGGAGGGTCCTTCTAATCCCATTATGTAAGAGGTTCCTGTTAATCTAAATCCCATTATGTAGGAGGGTCCTGCTAACCTAAATCCCATTATGTAGGAGGGTCCTGCTAATCCTATTATGTAGGAGGATCCCGGTAATCTAAATCCCATTATGTAGAAGGGTCCTGCTAATCTAAATCCCATTATGTAGGACGGTCCTGTTAACCCAAACCCCATTAAGTAAGAGGGTCCTGCTAATCTCATTATGTATGAGGGTCCTGCTAATCCCATTATGTAGGAGGGTCCTGCTAACCTAAATCCCATTATGTAGGAGGGTCCTGCTAATCCCATTATGTAGGAGGGTCCTGCTAACGTAAATCTCATTATGTAGGAGGGTCCTACTAATCCCATTATGTAGGAGGATCCTGCTAACCTAAATCCCATTATGTAGGAGGGTCTTGCTAATCTAAATCCCATTATGTAGGAGGGTCCTGCTAATCCCATTATGTAGGAGTGTCCTGATAATCTAAATATCATTATGTAGGAGGGTCCTGCTAATCTAAATCTCATTATGTAGGAGGGTCCTGTTAACCTAAATCTCATTATGTATGAGGGTCCTGCTAATCTCATTATGTATGAGGGTCTTGCTAATCTCATTATGTAGGAGGGTCCTACTAATCTAAATCTCATTATGTAGGATTAGTCCTGTTAATCCCATTATGTTGGAGGATTCTGCTAATCTAAATCTTATTCTGTAGGCGGGTCCTGTTAATCCCGTTGTCTAGAAGTGCCCTGCTAAACTAAATCATCAAATACAATCACCATAACATTTTATCTTCTTTTTTTTTAGTTTTTAAATGTCTTATATTAGCAACTGTTTATCCTAGTAGAAAAATGAAAATAATTGTCTCACACTAGAAAGAGGAAATGACATAGACGTACAATAATTACATAATATTGGCAAATTTTAGCGTAGAATTAATTAGCATCTTTTAGTCCAAAATAAATTAGCAACTATTAGCCCAATACTAAAAAAGAGAAATACTGTAGATTTTTAAAAAAAAACGTCTCTGCAACTAACCGTCAAAAAAGGACGTGGGTTGATTAATCTTCCTCATTATTTATTAACTCCTACATTATGTATCCTTTAAAGAATTAGTATTTGTATACATTCAAATTTCAATTATATATTTTCTGCACCAATATATACACAAAACCATGTATATATAAGTATTTGCACACATTCAATAGTAAAGTTTATGCACCAATGTATACACACAACCGTGTATACATAAGTATTCGTACACATTCAATATTAATATTTTTGCACCAATGTATACACACAAACATGTATACATACTTGTTTGTATACATTCAATTGTATTGTGTCTGCACCAATGTATACACACAACCACATATATAGTAAATATGATTAACTTAAGTATGCTGATTTAATTAGATTTTATATCAACTCTACCGTATATTTGAGTCTTCAAGATATCTTTTATGTAAGAAACATTTCCCTATTTTAGAAAAGAAACAAAACAAAAAAAAATTTATGGTTTTTTTTTAATGGTGGTCGATTGGTGGCATTGGCTTTGAGGATAGTTGCTTTTGTTGTTGCCATGTTTGAAGCTAATTTTAGCTTGAGATAGACTGCTTTCGTTTACTAGTCAGCTCACCTTGATAATATTGAAAACATCTCTAGTTGTTCAGAACTTCCAACTTCAAATTTGTTTTATTGTTTCCACCCTCCAACAATAATTGAATCTTGTATTCAAAAATTGACAATTGCTAACAAGTTACTATGATATCACTATTTCTTGAATCATGTCACGATTGATGGGCTAACCAAACTTTGTTTTGTTTAATTGAAGAGATGATAGCTAGTTTGAAATCATTTTCTGCTTGCTTAATGAAGACCATCTCAAGATCGAATTGAGCGACACAAAATAAGAAGAAATAATATTTGATCCTTTCTGAGTAAAAAAATAAATGGACTCCATTGATAGTGGTGGTCAATTCTAATGATCATGACATGCATTTTGGATTAAATGGCTTGGTCTGTTCAATCAATCTAAACTTCATCTTTGTCAAACTTTCAACTTTGAAATCAGACTTCTATAATCCAACTTTTGCACTAGATTTATGACTAACACTTGACTTGTGATGCTTCGAAAGGTTTTCACAGACAAGTCTATCTCTCTTTTTATTATCTCTCACTCACTATAGTCTTACGGTGCCCTGAGGGTTTTCACCAATAAGACTCTCTCATTTTTTACTTTCTCTCAACTCAAATGATGTCATATAGAGATTTTGAGGATTTTCATCGATAAGATTCCCTCATTTTTCACTCCTTATCCGAGTGGCATGACATTTTTCCTTTTATAATAAACACTGAAAGCTTGCTTGAATTGTCTTGTTAAAAATTGATCAAAAGGTCTTTATTTGAATTGTAACGTGGCTTTTGGACAGGGTTACAAAGAAAGGATTGGCATGAAAGCTCAAAGATATTGCGTAACAGGGTTAAGACTTACAACTTTTGGAATTGACTCTTATTTCAAAAATAAAATAAAATAATAATAATAATTATTATTATTATTATTATTATTGCCCCAGTTTTGTGATGAGGACTTTCTAGATTTTTTTCTTGGTTGGACCGAATCTCAAAATAAGGCAGCCAACATATCTTGTTAAAGCAAGAATCAAGTCAAACGTAGTTCAGGAAGTTTGTTCTTTTGTTGTTATTGAATTTTTTTCAACCTCTTTTATTCACATTTTTTCTTGACTCTTTTTTTTGTGACTTCTATTTTTTTTTTAATTTGTGACTCTTTTTTTTTCTTTTTCGACTGTATTTTGATTCCAAAAGATGGGTATGAAAGAAAATAAAATTAAGGCTCAAAAGGGGTAGCAAAGGATTACACGGTGATCGAATAGTAGAATGAAATGCCTTCGTCATATCAATTGTTACAAATGTCAAATACAAGCATGCCCTTTAAGATGTGAAAATCATACATTATCTCTTTGCAACATATGCATTGATGGATATGTATATCATTTTTGTCCATATTTGTCTGCTTGAAATCTCCAATTGAGTAATACCTTCTTGACAACAAATGACATATTTTAATTTAAATGAAATTTATTCTTTTAAGCATTTTCGCCACTGAAAGACGTATCAAGGTGTTTAAGTCCTTTATTCAATTCCTCGAATGTATTTTTTGTTTTTGTTTTTGACTTCTTTGATGTATTCATTCCATTACTAGATATAATCTTAAGATCTTACCAAATCCTCTTGCATATTATGTCACAAAAATTGAATTGAAAAGAGATGCATATATGGAAAGCCAAATAGAACGGATCAAAGTGACACATGACAAATATTATATTAAGATATAAAGACTTGGTGACAAGACAACAAACTAAATTTTAGGTTACAATTCTATAATAACCCAAACTACGACAAGACTCAACAAACAAACACATAAGAGAAATGATAGAAATGTCTAACTTACTAAACTAAAATAAAAGGAATTGCATAGCAAATATGATGACAAAATAAACTATCCATACTCTTTTTAGAGAAAAGAAGAGTGTCTCCCAATCACCAAGCTGGACTTCTTAGCCACTACTTTGCACGTTAGACTTTGTAAAAGCTCCACCAATTTCAATTGTCTTTTCTTCCGAATTGTCATATTCTTTGTCATCACATATCATCTCAATAAAGTGTACATCACTATGCACCGGTAGAGGACATTTGGGGGGTCATCATTTTGAACCAAAAGCATCTTTGTTTGAATAATCTCTTCTACTTTTTTATAAAAATTTCGACAATCTTCAATATTGTGTCCTGGAGCATCAGAATGGTATGCACATCGTGCGGTAGGATTGAAACCTTTTGCATGTGGATCCACACAATTTTGAGGAATTGGCTCTATCATCTTCAAATGTTTCAACTTATTAAATAAACTTTGTGTAAGACTCTTCAATTGGTGTGAAATTATTTCTAGGCCTTTGACCTCCTTCAAATCCATGACTCGGACGGAGATTATAAGGTGCTCAAAAATTTTGAGAAGAAAGGTGAACATTTTGATATGTTGGCGCTCGCCATTGAGGATAGTTTGATGGATATATGCATATTGTTGCGCATTATAGACCGCATCTTGAGGTGGAACAATAGAATATTGTGTCTTGCATAGGGATATAATGATGAAATTGAGGTGGTGCGTATTGATAAAGTGGACCCTTTGAACTTTTTTGTGTGTCTGACACAACATTCGCTAAATCCTCTTTCATTTTCTTTCCCCCAAGATTTCCTGATCCATTTTTAATCACCTCGGTTGTGGCTTTCAAGGCAGGTTGACTTACAATTTTTTCAAACTTGATGCCATTTTCCACCATTTCACCAATCTTAATAACTTCGGCGAATGTTTTTCCAACAATGGAAAGTAAATAATGAAAGTAGTCTAGTTCTTGTGCTTTGAGGAAAACATCAATCATTTCAGACTTTTTCATTAGCGGCTTAACCCCTGCAGCTTTCTCCCTCCACCTAATAGCATATTCACAAAAAATTTCAGTAGTCTTTTTCCTCATGTTGGCAAGTGAAGTATGATATGAAACAGTGTCAATGTTGTATTGAAATTGTTGAACAAAACATCGAGCCAAATCATCCCATGTATGTCAGTTAGAAGTATCTTGATCTATGAACCATTCTGAGGTAATTCCCATCAAACTTTACCCAAAATGGGCCATGAGCAATTCCTTTTTGCTTCCAGCCCCTCTCAGTTGATTACAATATTTCTTTAAATGAGCTACAGAATCTCCATGTCCATCATATTTCTCAAACTTGGGAGTTTTAAAACCGATGGGTAGATGAATGTGGGGAAACATGCATAAATCATTGAATGAGATACTTTTGTGACCTCCCAATCCTTGCATATCTCTTACACTCTATTCCAAACTCTTCATTTTTCTAGCCATTTCTTCATGTTCCTCATTCTTAACAACTTTCTATACTGATGAGTGTGAGGGTAAGAGCCTGGAATTTTAAGAGACTCTTCAGGGGTTTAGCCATGATCATGAAGAATTTGGGATGAGGGATCATTGTTGGATTTGGGCACCATTGTTGGCCGTGGAATGCTATTAGTTGGCATAGTTGTCATGATGAGTGGATTACTCATCATAGGTGTAGTCAAAGGGCGCACCATAAAAGTTCCAGCAACGTTGGATGTGTTAGCATAGGGGTCGAATCTAGGTGGATAAATTGGATCATTTGTCGACACTTTGATAAGGGTGACATATTTGTATGTAGATAGTCACGGATTGAAGATGGTGGAGCTTGTCCACACATCCAAGCTTCGTACATCTCTGCCATTTGCTGTCTTAATACCTTTATCTCTTCTATTGACATTGTTTCTTGTGAAAATATCTGGTATCGAACCTCATCATTGTCTGACTCATTTCTGTCTTTGTGGGTCATTTTCTTTTTCCCTTTTGATCTTGTATTGTAGGCCTGGGATGCTAGCTTAACCACAAACCTACCACCTTAAGTTAACTGCGTGCATGGATAATAAAGTTTGTTAGGGTTAGACCTTCTTCAGTTATAACTACATGTTGCACGTCATGCATACACAAGTCTTATTATTTAAAGAATTAATTTAGAAAGTCTAATGTTTAATCCTAACTAGCTCAACTATATCTATTTTTTTTTTATTTGATTATATTATTATTTATTATTTTTTTTTAAAAAAATGATGCATTGATCAATTTCATTTGGATTGCGTACATAACACGCTTGATAAAAATGGTTAAGATATTTGCATAATTTTTTTTAAACTTTTAATATAAAATATTTTGTCTTCTTGATTTACTAAAAGAAAATTAAGAAACAGTCTATTTTTGATCTTGAACTTCATGCTAAAATGAAATAAAAAAGAAAAATATTTTTTGACTTTTTGTTTGAGTGACGAATTCGAAAAGTTTCAACATTATTAAAAGAAAAAATTTGTAAGAAGAAAGAAAATAAATATTGTTGAATAAAGACTACAACTTTTTTTTTGAATTTTTTATGAATTTTTTTTTTAATTTCTGAATAAAGAACACCGAACCGAAAGAGAGTTGCCTACGTATCTCATTGAGAAGAGAACCAGGTGTGCATAGTTAGTTCAGTTTAGACAGTTAAAAACTTTAAGATATTAAAACTTTATTTGACAAATGCATTATTATTAAAGACTTTCTAAACAAATACATTTTTCATGTAGCTCATAAAAAGATCTAAGTGGTCAAGTTAGAGATGAATACTTGTCCTAGACAGACTCAATTCGTATTTCAAGTCACTAAGTCAAATACAAATTATGCAAATGAGTGGTGGCTACTAGTGGTAACCATGACCTAAAGGAGACAGGTGTCTACACTGGCTTACTCAGGTGGACAACTCGAGCCAGGGAGGGGTAATTTATCGGTAGTAGCATTATTCCGACTTAATTACTGATCCAACCCCACCTAAAATATGTGACTAAAAATCATTCACTGGGTGTCAAGACACTCCTACTTTATCTCAATAGAAAGTAGGATGCATAACTGCATTCCTGTTACCGTGTGTGAAGTGTTTTCATAGACTTTGAATAGTTGTGCAAATGAAGACAATTTAATACAATTCAACAATATAAAAACGGTAAATGAGAAGCAAGTAGCTAATTAGGCCATCATACACAACATATCCAAAATATAATAATGAAATCAAGTAAAAGTCAATGTAACAAAGCTTGAATTCTGGTTAATCCCCAACAGAGTCACCAGAGATCTCACACCCTTTTTTGCACCGCAATGAAGGGTTTTTTCATTTTAAGTAACGGTATTGAATAGGGATTATTTTATTAATTTGTTTAAGAGTCGCCACTTGGAATCGAGTTATGGTGTTCCAAGTCACCTTTTTGTTTAATCCCTAACCAAAAGGAAATGACTCTTTATTTGGTTTGCGAGCGAAATTCAAGTAAGGAATTTTGTTGACCGAGGGGAAGGTATTAAGCATCCCTCGAGTCCCATGGTTCTAGCACACTCACTTTTATTGACTTATATTTATTTTAACTATTTTTTGGATATATTTTTATAGGCCAATATTTTCTCGCACTTTTTTATTGTTGAATTTTTAAATCTTAAACCAGATGCATAACTGCGTTCTCGATTTTGACATACAATAGCTTAGAAGCATAACTTTTTTCTTATCTCGAGTGCATTATATCTAAAGGTCTTTCTTCACACTTCTTTAATTTAACTAAAGAAAGTTAATTATTAAAATAATATGGAAAAGGTGCGTCATCGTATCCTTAAATTTCTTGTTAGTATCTGAAAAAAGATGTGTAACCACATTCTTAATTGAGACAAAACTTAATTATGTATGTACTTTTTTTAATATTTGATAACTCTTAATATTGCCTATAATTATGTTACAACCATCTAACAATAATAATTTGCAACCTCAAAATAATATAGCGTCCCAAAGTCCCCATTTTTTAGAATTTTTTTTTTCCTTAAAGTAGCATTTGATCCATGTCATATAGAATAGCAAGAACCTTAAATACTTTAGATGACATAAAATAAATTGTATCAAGAAATGTATTTTACTAATGAATGATGATTTACTTAATCTATTTTAAAAATCATGCTCACACGAATAACATACATCTATATTAATTAAGCAATTTAATTCATAGTAATTCATGAGCCCTATCTTGGCATAACAAGGTACAACGAATAAAGGGAAAATATTGGATCTTAACCAAGCAAAAACAAACTATATGATATACCACATTTCTCTCTACATTTAACAATATAAATTTGTTCAAATACATTTCAATATTATAGTGTTAAAGTTAAACACACATAAAATTTGAGCAATTTTCATAACATTGGAATCAAGTAAATAATCATAAAAATCAAAATATACGATAAAATTAAACTGTACCTCTTGCAAAAATTCAATTCACGCAAAGGAAACAATCCTAATAAGGAACCACGAACTTGAAACCATGAAAGTGAACTTCGAATCAACCTTTTTTGTTTGTGCAAATTGTCTTTTGGATTGCTCTCTTTCCCTGGTTTTGTGCTTGTGTGTTTTTTCTTTTTCTTTTTTTCGTTTTTTTGCTGATTTTTCCTTTTGTTCGTCTGTGCATATATGGTTTTGATGTCTGTTGTGTGTAGTAGTAGTAGTATCAATATATTAGTGTATGTGTGTGTTGGTTGTATGCCGTGTGTAGTGAGTGAAATGTGAGTGAGTGGGGATGATTGGAAGGGGAAGTGGGTGAGGTTACGTGTATTGGGGTTTACTATGTAGAATGGTTAGTTTATATCATTATTTATTTAATTAATAATATAATATAATATAATATAATATAAATATTTTTAAACCCATAAAAAATTAGGCAGCTAATTATAATTATAAATAATATTACTTATTTATTAAACTAAATAAAAATAAAATATGTAAATTTATATTTCTTCTTTTTTTAAACCAATTGAAAAAAAATAACACTTACCAAAAAATGTGATTATATTTTTGTTGTTTTCAAATCCTTTTAAAATAAACTTGACAAAATAAGATAAAAATTGAAATATCTAATATAAATATAAAAGAAATACTTAAGCACTAAAAATGGTGTAAAACTCAAGTTTTGGTAAAATATTACGTGTCTACAATTAGCATGATCAAAATGTTAAAGGAAAGGAAGAAAGTGATGTTCAGACCACACTTCATGAAGATAGCAACCATTGAGCCTAAATGACCATACTTTTACACTCCGACCCGCTACAAGCCTTGAAAAGACCTTTGTGATGTTGAGTGAGCTGAAACAAATGTTGATTGGAAAATAAGGGCAAACCTATGAGTGAAGTCGTGAATGTGTTCATCTTTGTGAGTGTGAGAGTCGTATGTGATTCCGGTACTATAAATTGTTGAAGAACTTTGTGTGAATAGGGAATCATCTTTGTTGTTAGGGCATCTGAGTACCTTTGTTGAGCTTGAACTTCCATTTGAAGCAAGTATTGTGAACTTGAGCATCTTTGATAATGGTGAGTCACAATTTGAATCTTTGATTGCACAATTGATCATTGCATGAGTAAGTTGAGCCTTGTTGTGTGCATTCATGTTGAGTCGTATGCAACACTATTTCAGACATCCCTTTTTGAACTAATGATCTTGAGTTTTACTTGAGGAGAAGCAAAAGTTTAAGTTGGGGGTGTTGATGAGTCCGAGATTTGGACTCATTTGGGGATTTTTTTTAATATAGATTTAGTGTCCTCAAATGCTTAATTTGTCAAGGACACTAACAGGCAAAAAGGAACAAAATAAATTGACGAAATGAAGAAAGGCAAGCCTGCTAATCGCCAAGAGCACTTGACGAATCGCGGAGTGGCTAGCTTGACCGCCTAAAGTTTCCAGTGTGCCAACCCTAAGGGAAGAAACCAAGTCGGCGACAAAAACGGGCAGTGACGAATCGCCGAGCCGTTCCGGGATGGAAAGAGAGATTACCCAAAGTTATAGAACTTGAGGATGCTAAGTGCCAAGGGAAAAAGGCGATGGAAGAGATCAATGGGCGGTTCACCGAGTGGTTCAACAAGCCCGACTTTGTTCGCCAAACGGTCCTTTGTGTCTTATTTTTGGCGACTATAAATTAGATTTTGAACAATTATTTTACGGGCTGACTGATACTAGCTAAGGCTAACTTAGATTGAAATAGTTTAGAACACGTTTCTCTGTATTGTTTCATAGTTTTGAAGAATTGTAGAAATTCAATTTGGAGATTTTGGAAGTGCTTTTCGAATATCGTGCAAATTGAAGCATTGTAAAGACTAAATTACTCTTACCCAATTGATGGCTAATCGATTCGGTAATTATTTTTACTCTTTTATGATGTTTGGCTAAAACCCCAATTCTTGGGGTGTGATCATGTGATTATGGGTTGAATTAGTTTAGGGGTATTGTTAATTACTAGTTTAAATGCTATATTGAAGTGGGTTTCATCATTAATTGTAGTTCAATTTATGAATTGTAGTTGCAAATGCAGTTCTAATTTGTGTTCTTGGCTTGCTTGAGAGAGAGGTTTTAGAACTAAGATTATTGATTAATTATTTGTAGGTATTGGGTTGAGCTGGGTTTAGCTCGATAGAGTGAATACTAAATCCAATCCTACCCATCTAGCTTGAAAAAGTGGATGAATTAAGGTGTGGGTTGTTCTTATTGATATGATTGTTGATGTTCAAAAGAAATCACTTGATTCAGGATAGTTGTTCGAGAGAAAGCTATCTTCCTTATAGGCTAGCCTACTCACTGATATTTAGTTGTTTACTAGTAGTTTCACTTACCCATATATCGAAATTTGCCTATAATCAATCACATCCTGAGAATTCCTGTCCTTATTGTTATTTCAAAGTGTTTGTGACTACTTTGTAGTTGGTAATTGAAATCCAAAAACCCTATCTGACATTCGTGTCACCCCTTTATAGTTGATTTATGTCTTTTTCGATAATTTCTATTACTATGGATGATTAGACCACATCTTGAATACCTGTATCTGCATCATGAAACGATACACGCCAAATGGCTTAGTATATGGAATGTACGAGCATGTAAGGGGAATTCTAAAGCATAACATAAGCTTGAACTTGATAAAAAGGAAACATACTTATCTCTTCTCAATATACTCAACTAACTCAACTCGAAAACAAGATGCTCAATTCAAAGATAAGATAGTCAACTTAGTGAAATAAGATACTCAACTCAATAAGATATTCAACTCAGTGAAATAAGATACTAAACTCAAAGATAAGATATTCAACTAGTGAAATAAGGCTCAACTCAACAATAAGATATTCAACTCAGCGAAATAAGGCTCAGATCAGCAATAAGATATTCGACTCTTGGTACTAAAACTCTGGATACTCAACTCTAGATACTCAACTTTGGATACTCAACTCAATATAAAGCAACAATGAGAGATGCATTATATGGGAAGCTTTTAAAACAATAGAAAGCAATTCAATGCATTTAAGAATATAATATACTCAGTTTGTATGCAATGATACAATATAAACTATGTTTGTATATGGAAATACAAAATAAACTCTATGTATATAAGAATAAAACATATCTCCGTGGGAGTTTCTCTAACCGACAACCATTACTTATGAGCAATGTGATGATACAACATTTTGCCTCACGCTGCCAGGGCCGTCCTATACCTTGCCAGGGGTATAGAAACTAACTACTAAGTGGATCCACTAGTGTATGCTAAAAAGCACCAAGAAATCATCTAAAATGTATGACCCTTTTCTACCCACGTTAGCTACATGGTTTATAGGGGCTGTGAGTTCTTTGAAATCTTCCCCATATCGGTGCTCAATAATACTCCCAAAAATATAACTAGTTCATATGTTTAAAAACATAACTCTTTATGTGATTTGAGATGATTGCTCAAAAACTAGCCTACGGCTTTCTAGGAAATCAGTGTTTCCTCTCTTGCTTAAATATGAAAGCATTTACTCTTTACTGAAAAACTAGCTCAAAGGCTCTGTTAGAAATAAATGTTTCTTCTCTTGTTTAAATGTGAAAACATTTACTCATCGGGAATACATAGTACCCATATAATCTTTTGAAGAAACGAACTTCACTCTTTACTGTTTACTCAACTCAAAACTCAAGTCCTAAAACAAGTTTAAAGCATTTGTATAAGACTTCTTAAAATAGGGTTCATGCCGAATTATGGACGTGAGTGACTCAATTCAAGGTTTTTAATAAGCATAGATAGAACTAAATACTTGGAACTAAAGAAATTCCATGATACTACTCATTTCAAGAATGCTCAACTCTGAGGGTTGATGCAGAATTATGAGCATGAACCACTCAACTCAAGGACTCAAATATACTTGTCGTCTCAAGACTGCTCAACTTATAGGGTTCATGTAGAGTTATGGGCATGAACTACTCAACTCAAGGACTTCATGAGTAACATGTAATTGTCTCATGATTAGGAATATAATCTCAAATATGTTAGGAACTCAATACTCAAGACTTAGAACTTAAATGTACTACTCCTCTCAAGGATACTCAACTAATGGAGTTCATGCGGAATTATGAGCATGAATGACTCGACTCGAGGGTCTCCATAACAATATGAGACTCATGTATACGACTCTTCTCATTCTCATACTTACTTCCTCAAAACTTAGCTCAAATCAATAGTTGATCTCAAATTATTCACAATTGAACTCAAAAGCTTTGTTGAACTCTACTCTTAACTCTCTCTTGAATGTAAATTATAAATTCAAGAGTTATGGTTCATGATATGAAGGATCTCGTGATGACAAAGTAGACTCATGAATAAATTCTTCTCACTCTCATACTCACTTGCTCGAGTCTTGAAACAAGTTATTAGAAATTGTAGAAGACTCCTCAAAAGACTCAAAGGGACTTTCTCAAAATGTTCAAAAGAACTCTCAAGACCTAACTCTTAGCTATACCTTGAATTTGAATTATGAATTCAAGGTTATGATTTTTGATAGGAAAGATATCATGATTATTAAAAGTGTTTTAGATAGTTAAACATGAGAAACGATCAAGAATTCATTGTCTGGAAGTAAGGCTGCGACGCAAAGATGCATTTTAATATTTGGTCACGAAATAAATTTTGAGGAAGAGAAGTCCGTGACCTCTCCGCGACGCGGAGAGAAAAGTTCTGCTTTTGAGGAACAGGTCCGCAACACGGACCTGGTACCCAGTTTCTGCTCGGCTCTTTCCTTCTTCGTTTTTCTAACCCCGATTCGCCTAACTTCGATTATCTTTCTCAATTTCTCTTTAGATTCATATACCCAATACATATACACAAGAAACTAATAAAAAACAAATCAAAAATCGACACAATTTCATCATGAACTCCTCAATCTCATCTTAACTCAAGAAAATAAAGCCAATTTCAAGAACACAATTCAAGAACTTCAAACCTTCAACTTTCTAGAATGAATTTAACACTGAAATTAATATGATTGGCATGTGGGTGAACGAACCCAACACTACGGAAGCTTACATACCTCTTAGGGATCAAACCCATGGCGAAAATCCGCAACAAAACTCAAGAATCTTGATGAAAACCATGATCCTTTCCTCTTTTCTCCTCTTTTCTCTTATTTTCTCTTCTTGAACTCTCAACTAAAACCCTAGGTGTATATTAGTATTATAAAACTGAACCTAATATGATTAGACCCTTAAAACCTTACTAGAAACGAATTAAATCTGATTGGGTAAGGAAAAGACCAAAATAACCCTTACTATTTTTGGGTAACTTTCCTTAACTAGACAACTTGACTTCAAAATGGCATATCTCACTCCTCCAACCTCGAAACTTAGCAAACTTGGTGGGTTTGGAAAGATATTTTAAAGTCCTTTCATTAGATATCTTGTAGCCCACCTAACCCATCATGTATTAAGAGTTATGGTCATTTGAAGTTGACCCAAAACTTAAAGGAACATAGGAATAACTTGAATGAACTCTCCTTAGTTCTTAATGGAACTCAAGGTGCTACATCTAGTGACCTTAACACTCAAGAAATTTTAAATTCATTGGTAAGAATCCTACTATAAAAGAAGGATGATTTGAGTCTTAGTTCAAAATATTTCTGGGGTGTTACAATATCTCTCCTTTGGGATCATTCGTCCTTGAATGACGATTGGACTGGGTATGGAATAGGGTTACTCTTCAAGGTCTGAGTATAATGGTACACTCTTACTATATTCAAGCTTAACCCAAATCCTTAAGTTCGGGTTCTATACCTCTCTATAGGGAATCTCATCCCAACACTATTACTCTTTACTACCACATTGGACTCATATCAAGAACCACCTAATGTTTACAAATACCACTATCAAGAACCACCTAATGTTTACAAATACCACTATCAAGAACCACCTAATGTTTAACAACACCATATTCAAGCTTAGTACTCTAAAATCTCCATTACTAAAAGGACCTCTAAAAAGATATCCCCAAACTCTTTGGAACTCATTACTATCTTATTCTCAAACACTTAACTTGATTTCTCAGCTTGACATCTCCCCCTTAGGTCTAAAGTTGTCATTTGAAAGCTATTGACCTATTCCATCATCTCTAACTAGTCTATATCCTCTTTTACTATAATACTCGGGAGAAGTTTATCTCACGACTACCGAACTCTTTATAAGCGGTACTAAAACCTCTTTCTAAGGTTTTTCTCTTAACCTCTTTTGATTACATTCCCTCTCGGTACACCTCTTACCACTCTTGTTATTCTTGTGACGTAGCCACACTTCACTACCCTTATCTAAAAGTTAGGGTCTCTCACTTGTACCACTCACATCTATTCCAGCTAACATCTCAATTCCTCAAGTCTTCTAGATCAAATCTCAAGACTAACATCATTACCCTCATGTTGTCATTCTTTTGATCATGACACTTATCTCAAATTCAAGCTTAATATTTATGACTAAACTCGAATATCAATACGATTGCTCACCTAGTATACTATACTTCATTACTTAATAAGTTTTATAACCTTCTGAACATCATGACCCTCTCAAAAAAATCATAAGCCTAGCTTAGATGTATCACTTTATAAATACTCTGCTCTCTTATTCAACACATGAATTTAGTCTCCTCTAATACGATGGCACATCGACATCAAATTTATTCTGGTTAACAAATATATACTCTATATGATCTTGACTAGCAACTCTTACTCTACCCATAAAGGAAAACTCCTCATCAATAACTTGGTGGGTGCATGACTATAATAACACAGCTCGCCTCATCACTATCTCCCTTTCTAGGATTACTAAACTTCTACATACTTTCCTCAAACTTTGGGCTCTTTCACTACTCTTAACTCTCTCTTGAATGTGAATTATGAATTCAAGAGTTATGGTTCATGATATGAAGGATTTCTTGATGACAAAGTAGACTCATGAATACATCTTCTCACTCTCACACTCAGTTCCTCGAGTCTTGAAACAAGTTATTAGAAATTGTAGAAGACTCCTCAAAAGACTCAAAAGGACTTTCTCAAAATGTTCGGAAGAACTCTCAAAACTTAACTCTTAGCTATACCTTGAATTTGAATTATGAATTCAAGGGTATGATTTGTGATAGGAAAGATATCGTGATGATTAAAAGTGTTTTAGATATTTAAACATGAGAAACGATCAAGAAATTACTGTTTAGAAGCAAATCCGCGTCGCAGAGATGCATTTTAATAGTTGGTCGTGAAATAAAATTTGAGGCAGAGGAGTCCGTGACCTCTCCGCGATTCTTTTTCTCAATTTATCTTTAGATTGATAAACCCAATACATGTACACAAGATTCTAATAAAACACAACTCTAAAATCGACACGATTTCCTTAAGAACTCCTCATTCTCATCTTAACTCAAGAAGCGAAAGTCAATTTCAAGAACACAATTCAAGAACATCAAACCTTCAACTTTCTAGAACAGATTTGACGCTGAAATTAACATGATTTTTGTATGGGTGAATGAACCAACACTATAGAAGCTTATATGGTGAAAATCCGCAACAAAACTCAAGAATCTCGATGAACACCTTGATCCTTTCCTCTTTTCTCTTCTTGAACTCTCAACTAAAACCAAAGGCGGATATTAGGATTATAAAACTAAACCATATAGGATTAGACCCTTTAAACCTTACTAAAAATGAATTAAATCTGATTGGATAAGGAAAAGACCAAAACACTCCTTACTATTTTCGGGTAACTTTCCTTAACTGGACAACTTTACTTCAAAAGGGAATATCTCACTCATCCGACCTCAAAACTTAGCATACTCGGTGGAGTTGGAAAGATAATTCAAAGTAATTTCATTAGATATCTTGTAGCCCACCTAAATCATCCTGTACTAAAAAATATGGTCATTTGTAGTTAACTAAAAAATTAAAGGAATTGAGGAATGACTTGAAAGAACTCTCTTTAGTTTTTCTTGGAAGTCAAGGTGCTACATCTAGTGACCCCAACACTCAAGAAATTCTATCTTCCTCGGTAAAATCCTACTATAAATGAAGGATGGTTCGAGTCTCAGTTCAAATATTTCGAGTGTTACAAGTGATCACGCCAGTCATTCCTCTATACTCCTAACAATGTATATTGGGTCCTCTCATAGGGCGTATACATCGGACTCCACATTTCACTCACGTGGTTTTATGTTGTTTATTAGTATCTCCCGCAGCCACAATCTAGTGCATTTGACCAGGTTTTCAGACATATTTCAGTATTCGGTACATGTTATGTACTTGGTCATTGCATTCAGTTTAGTTCATATTCAATATATTTCAGTATCTTCATCATGTTTACATTATATCATTGTTCAGTATGTTTCTTTTAGTTATATGCTTGTTCAGCTTCATTATATCCTACATGATCAGTACCTTTCAAGTACTGACGCATACTCTGCGCTGTATCTTTTCGTGATGTATGTTTAGGTCCTCAACATTCAAATCACGTGTAGATCAGTTCTCGATCCGTATTCAGATCAGTGGTGAGTCCTCATTCTTTGAGGACAATAGACATGTTTTCTATTTCAGTTTTTCATTTTAGTTTAAGTTTTTGCTAGAGTTAGCTGGGGAATGTACCAACATCTCTAGTCAGTTAGAGGCTTATCTCATACATAGTTTTAGGTTCAAATTTATCTTGGAGTGAATGTTTAGTATCATTAACTGTTGTTCAGTACTTGTATATTCAGACTATTATTGGGTATTCCCCATAATTCAGTTTATTTTATGATTTAAGCTTCTTCATAGTATCTCTTAATTCTATAAATTGTGATGTGCTTATGATATGCTAAGTCAGGGTTAGCTTGTGGTCACATGTGATCCTAGGTCCTGTGTTTACGTCAAGGGGGTAGCCGTGGGACGTGACAAACTTAACTTGTTATTAGAGCATCAGGTTTAAGAGTCCTAGGATGTTTGAAAAGCTACACAAAGTAGAGTCCCTTTCATGAGTATGAACTGCGCCACACCTATGAGGGGAGGCTACGAAGTGTTTTAGGAAAAATATCACTTTTTGTTATTCTTATCGTGCATGGGTATGATCTTCTTTATAAATCGATGCTATACATTTCAGATCATGCCTCCTCATAGAGCTTATTAAAGGAATGATAATGCCCGTAAAGCTGACGTTGTTCCTCCAGTCCTAGACCATGAGGTTTTGAATGCAATGTTTCAAAATGCTATCCAACTGTTGGCTCAGAGTGTAGCCTATCTGAACAATCAGCAGGTTCCAGTTCCTGCAAATACTAGTGGTGGATCAGCAGCAGCTACGGTCAGTGATTTTGTTAGGATGAATCCGCCTGAGTTTCTAGGTCGCAAGTTGGTGAATGACCCTTAAAACTTCATTGATGAGGTAAAGAAAATCTTTGGAGTGATACAAGTGACTAGAATTGATAGGGTAGAGTTGGCGTCCTTCCAGCTTAAGGATGTGGCTCACATATGGTTCATTCAGTGGAAGGAAAATAGGGGTGAGAATGCAGCTCATGTGACTTGGGAGTGCTGATGTGCCGTGAAATCGTGGCACATTTGATACTTAATAACTATGAACTAATAATAGAATTAAGTGAAATTTTGGATTATTTGATGGATTTGTTAAATGTGTAGGCAGAATTTGGGTTGTATAGAAAAGTAGAAAAAGAAGTAGAACTGATGTTGACCAAGTGAAGTTCACGGCCAACTTCACGGACCATTAACTTCATTACGGTTCGTGGTTGAGCTCATGAAAGTGAAGAAGTGCTGGGCCTTGAGAAGATGAACACCAGGATTAACCAAGTGAAGACCACAGAGGGTTTTACGGGCCATAGTCCTCACCATGGACCGTGGTATCTGCCGTAAAGCTGAACCAGTGTGAAAGCAAGAAAGAGTTGAAAGAAGGTTCAAACCCAAGTGAAGACCACGAGTGACTTCGGGGGCCATGGCCCTTACTACGGACCGTGGTAGCTCTCGTGGTGCATTTTCTAGTGACCAAGTTTGAAGATCCACTTTCGGGAAGCTCCAAGGCAAGACCACGAAGGGCT
Source organism: Solanum infundibuliforme (assembly GCA_029582565.1). Classification (NCBI taxonomy): domain Eukaryota; kingdom Viridiplantae; phylum Streptophyta; class Magnoliopsida; order Solanales; family Solanaceae; genus Solanum; species Solanum infundibuliforme. The sequence goes on from JAJOOG010079077.1 coordinate 85,933, forward strand.
TCACGGACCGTGAAGTCCTTGATGGGTCGTGGTAGTACCCGTGAAAATGCTCGACAACTCAGTGCTAATTCTATTAGGACACATTTTAAACATTCTATTTTGAATTGCTTTAGGTTGTTTTTAAAAGGATTATTCATTATTTTACGTTTCACGATGAAGAACACAACATTACTCTTAGCTTTCGATTTTTAGATTTTTGATCATTGCTATCAGTTGGAAATTCGGATTCAGACTATTAGATTATCAAAGTGATTGTTGATTTGCAAATTACTTTCGTAAGTCTTTCTAAATATGTCTTCATCTCTAATTACTGATTGTTTACGTGAAAGCATGAGTACCTAAATACCATGACTGGGGTTGTGGAATCCATGACGAAGTTCTAGTTACGAATCTGTAAAACGAGTAAAGGCCAGTCTGTGTTTACATTCTATAGTTTTAAGCTTTCGATATCATTGTCATCTAGTGAGTGCACACATTAGATGAGCCTGTATCTGGTATTTGTTAGAGAGAAAATTACCAGTTAGGAAAAATGCTGAACTAAATTTCCAATCGGTGTTAAAGCTTGAGTTCGAGAGAAAAGATATTTAACACCATATCATTTTAAGCGAGACATAATATTAGTAACACTCTAGGGTCGAGAGAAAATGAGTGATATTTATCTGATTGGCTAAGAAGTGTCAGATAAATTTAACTCGTAATGATTTTGTAAACATTGAGTTGCCTTATGCTCAATTATGGAAGAACACTTGAACTAATGTTATGGTGAATACAATCCTGGTTTCTCTTAATTAACTGAATCAACCTTACAACGAAATTGTCTGTTAGTCGCGAATCTAAATTTTGACTGCAAGTTTGGTAATTATAATATTTTCTCCAAACATAATTTAGTTTTCATTGTTATTTGTTTAGGAGATATTAACAACATTCGAATAAACGCGACAGTGAAACCTTATTGGTAAAGAAATTCTATGTGGGATCGACCTCAACTCTAGTTGAGTTCTGTAAATTGACATCGAACATTTACACTTCTTATTTGAAGTGTAAGTTTGGACGTATCAAATTTTGGTGCCGCTGCCAGGGAATTTCAATTCTGAAGTGTTTTACTAGCTTTTATTCGATTGTAGTTATATTGCCTAATTTTACGTTTTGTTTGGTGTTTGTGTCTTTTTCAGGAGAGTCAGATTATTCATGCCCAACACTAGAAGCAAAGGAGCCCCATTGCTTACTTTTGACCCTGAAGTTCAGAGAACTCTTCGAAAGATGGTTAATGCACACAAAATAGAGGGTTAGAGAAATAGACTGGACTAGAAGTTGAGATTGATGCTGCAAGGAATGTACATCAAACTGCAGGAATCAATCAATCTAGGCCAGGTGTCCAACAAAATGCTTGAATCAATCAACCTAGGGTAGTAGATGAGAATAGAGGGGTGGAAGGAGTAGTCCATCCCCAGCGCCAACACAAGCCACAAGGGTAGAGCTCACCATCCACCTCATATGATGTATGAAGAAGATGATGCTGACTTGGATGGAGCTAGAGCCACTAGAGCCATAGTGTTACCTGCACTACCCCTAGATGTTAAGTTCACAATCACCAGCACCATGATCCAATTGTTGAACCTGAAATGTATGTTTAGAGGTGCAGCTGGTGATGATGCAAATCAACACTTGATGAATTTTTTGGTAATCTGTAAGTCACAAGAGATTCTTGGGGTCAACCAAACAGTAATGAGGTTGAGGCTGTTTCCATTGTCTGTTACTGCAGAGGTGACTAACTGGTTGAATGAGATGCCAGATGACTCTATCTGAACTTGGAATGAGTTGAAGGAAGCTTTCCTGGAATGATTCTTCCCAGAATCAAAAGAGCTGCAGATGAACGATGATATTAGTACACAAAAGCAGCTACCAGGAGAGGCAATGCATGATACTTGGTGGACGTTCAGCCAAAAGCTGAAGAAATGCCCCAACCATGATCTTATCGAAAGGCATCTTAAACAGGCCTTTTATAGGTGACCAGTGATGTCACAATGGAAGAATAAGACTCTCTCGAGAGGGTTTTACGCTGGATTGCAATAGATGGGGAAAATGCAGTTTGGGTTACCACAACTCCAACACTCATTACTAAAGCTTCGCTGTCTTTTCCAGCCAAGGTTTGGTGAGCTGTCGTTCGAGTACAATTGCGATCGATAGCTAATGATAACACTTTGTCCCCTTCCCTGGCCTCGTTGGTGGCATGTCTTATGGTTGGTTACCCAGTGAATGCAGGACGGATTATAGCGACCGAGATGAGAGAAAAGGGTGTTAAATGAGAGAGCCGCACTTCTGTTTCCTTGTCTGATAAGGAAATTGTGTAGACAAACAACAAACGAGTTGGTTGACAGATGGTATGATGCATTAAGACTCATTCAAGTCTCCAAAATCAAAGATGTTGCGAACCATTTCTTCGGTGCAACATCTGCTGCTGTAAGTACATTAGTTGTTGTCCCGCATGTACCAATCGACATCCCACCTGCAGATAGAGGCCCATCACAAGGACAGTCATCACATCCTTCCTCCTCAGATGCACCACTACCTCCAGGTTCAGCCTCCCAGACCCCAGGTACCTTTGTCACTATCCCTATCCTCTTTCTTGAGAAATTAGTTGCAGATCAGTGCCAAACCAAGACCCTGGTCGATCAGATTGTCAACATGATACCTCAGTTAATAAAGACAAAAGTGTTAGCTACGAAAAATATGATCAAAGATGAGATGAGGAACGAGCTATCGGTCTTAAAGGACATAATGGATGGTTTGGAGAACCTTGTTCAGGATCAATTCTAGGTTGCCGGTTTAGCAAATACTGAAGAGTACAAAGCCCAGTTGGTCGAGATGCGCACTCAGATTACTAAGCTAGCTAAAAATCTAGTACAGGTACCCAATCCGGTCATGGCAGAGTCGTTGATACAGATGCTCACTCAGGAACCACCTACACAGTTACTTGATGAGTTCTGGGGGGAGCCCCCTAAGAGAAAATACGGCATGAGAAACAAAAAAGCTGGATATTCTGATGAAGAGACACTTAATGACTTACCCAAAGAGGAAAGGCGGCAGGAAAAGAAAGCTCGTCGATCATCAAGGAAGGCAGGTCGAGAAAAGGAAGCCCAGGAGCAACAACAGCGAGATGCAGCCTTAATTAGCGCTTCTGGTAGTGGAGCACCTGCTCCGACTAGTGATAGCCAAACTTATCAGGTCCAGAGTTCTGAGAGTACACTCATTGATAAGGGTGCCAGTGCTGATCCGACGACCAACACCTAGAGTATCGTAGTTATGACCCATCCTCATAGCCTGTGTGTTTTATTGTTTTGTATTGACTTTGAGGGAAAAGTCATTTTTATTTCGGGAGGGGGTGGTGAGCAACTTGCCATAACTGTTAGGAAAATGGAGGTTGTTTCTGTGTATTACTATTTTGGGTGTTTTGTGTGTTGAGCTGTGCAGAAGTTTATCTGTGAAAATCCAGGACCTGAATCTGAGTTTGATTGTTAGGATCTTTAGATGACATCTTAGATACTGATATGTTGAACATGGCAAATCTGACCAATTAATTGGTGAACCAAGAAACTAAAAAAAAAATGCAATCCTATGTAGTGTGTGTGTAAGTTTTGATTGAAGTCTAACACTAGGAGAAGAAACTAGAACTTGCCTAAGTATTCTTGCTTGAATCTGAGAATAACCGGATAGGAAATGATCAGTAGGCCATTTTTGTTAAGCCAGTAAAAAGACAAAAATAAAAGAACCAAATGAAAAGCTTATCAGTTGAACCAAATTTTAGCCTTAAATCAATCTTTGTTCTTACCCAACATATATCATATCCTTGTTTCTCCGAAGGTACGAAATCACAACTCAGGCCAAAAGCCTAAGTTGAGGGTGATTGCAGTCCGAACAAAAAGAAAAAGGGAAAAAAAAGTTTCAACCAATGAGCTAAGTGCATATCGAAATTGCATATATATAAAAAAGAAAAAGAAAAAGAAAATAATAGCTACTGGTCGGGCTGAAATAAAGAAAAAGAGGGAATTACTCAGAAAAAAGTATGTGAAAATGAAACTTTAGAAAACCAAGGGATTAGTCACTCATGAAAGCAAATATCCATTCCCTAGCTATGAGCCTATGTTACAAGCCAATAAAGTCCTACAGTGATGCTATTTCGGGTGTTTGAAAGATAAAGCGTAGAAAGAAAGGGCAAGCCTATGGTAGTTTGTTGTTAGTGTTAGAAGTTCATTGAGAGAGTGAGCGTACTACTCAGTCCCTACCATTATGAGCGAGAGACTTCTTTAGTGTGAGGACACAGTGGTTGCATTTGAAAGTAGATTGTATGAGCTGATAATTCGCAGGTATAAACATGATTGACTGTGAGTAATGAGATGTCACGTATTGATCCTTACATGTTAGATTCAGAGGTTTGGGATAGAAATTGTACTTGAAATAGTTGATGTGTAGTGTCATAAATCAAGAAATGAATTGAGGGATGATCGTATTTGTTTTTTCTCATCACTTGAGGACAACTAATGGTTCTAAGTTGAGGGTGTTGATGTGCCGCGAAATCGTTGCACATTTGATGCTTAATAACTATGAAATAATACTGGAATTAAGTGAAATTTAGGATTATTTGATGGGTTTTTTAAATGTGTAGGCATAATCTGGGTTGTATAGAAAAGTAGAAAAAGAAGCAGAACTGATATTGACCAAGTGAAGTTCACGGCCAACTTCACGGACCGTTAACTTAATTACGGTCCGCGGTTAAGCTCGTGAAACTGAGGCAGTGCTGGACCTTGAGAAGATGAAGAGCAGGATTAACCAAGTGAAGACCACAGAGGGTTCTACGGGCTGTAGTCCTCACCACGGACCGTGGTACCTGCCGTGAAGATAAACCAGTGTGAAAGTAAGAAAGAGTTGAAAGAGGGTTGAAACCCATGATAAGACCATGGGCGACTTGACTTGCCGTGGCCCTCACTACGGACTGTGGTAGCTCTCGTGGTGCATTTTCAAGTAACCAAGTTTGAAGACCCACTTTCGGGAAGTTCCAAGGCAAGACCACGGAAGGCTTCACGGATCGTAAAGCCCTTGACGGGTCGTGGTAGTGGCCGTGAAAATGCCCGACAACTCAATCCTAATTTGATTAGGACTCACTTTAAACATTCTATTTTGAATAACACAACATTACTCTTAGCTTTCTATTTTTGAATTTTTGATCATTGCTATCTGTTGGAAATTCGGATTTAGACTATCATATTATCAAAGTGATTGTTGATTTGCTAATTAGTTTAGCAAGTATTTTTCAATATGTTTTCATCCCTAATTACTGATTGTTTACGTGAAAGCATGAGTAGCTAAATACCACGGCTGGGGTTGCGGGATCCATGACGAAATTCTAGTTACGATTCCGTAATACGAGTAAAGGGAAGTCTGTGTTTACATTCTGTAGTTTTAGCTTTCGTTATCATTGTCATCTAGTGAGTGCACGCATTAGATGAACCTGTATCTGGTATTTTTTCGAGAGAAATATACCAGTTAGGAAAAAGGCTGAACTAAATTTTCCAATTAGAGTTAAAGCTTTAGTTCAAGTGAAAATATCTTTGACACCATATAAAAGGGTCGATGTTAGTAACACTCTATGGTCGAGAGAAAATGAGTGATAATTATCTGATTTGGCCAAGAAGTGTCAGATAAATTTAACTCGCAATGATTTTGTCAACATTGAGTTGCCTGATGCTCAATTACGGAAGAACACTTAAACTAATGTTATGGAGAACACAATCTTGGTTTTTCTTAATTAACTGAATCAACCTAACAATGAAATAGTCTATTAGTCGCAAATCTAGATTTTGACTGCAGGTTTTGTAATTATAACATTTCCACCAAACCCAATTTACTTTATGTTATTTCTTTACGAGATAATAAAAACATTCGAATAAATGCGACTGTGAAACCTTATCTGTAAAAAAGTTCTCTGTGGGATCGACCTCATCTCTAGTTGAGTTCTGAAAATTGACATAGACCGTTTACACTTCTTATTTGAAATGTAAGTAGGCTGTTTTTGTTAAACCAGTAAAAAGCCAAAAATAAAAGAACCAAATGAAAAGCTTATTACTTGATCCCAATTTGAGCCTTAAATCAGTCTTCGTTCTTACCCAACATATATCATATCCATGGTTCTCCGAAGGTATAATATCACAACTCAGGCCAAAAGCCAAAGTTGAGGGTGATTGCAATCCAAATAGAAAAAAAAGGGAAAAAGAAGGTTCAACTAGTGAGATAAGTGCATATCAAAATTGCATATAAAAAAAAGAAGAGAGAAGAAAAGAAAAAGAAAAAAAAACAATAGCTACTGGGTCGGGCTGAAATAAATAAAAAGAGGGAATCACTCAGAAAAGAGTTTGTGAAAATGAAACTTTGGAAAACCAAGGGATTAGTCACTTACGAAACCAAATATCCATTCCCTAACCCCAAGCCTATGTTACAAGCCAATAAAGTCCTACAGTGATTCTATTGCGAGTGTTGGAAAGATAATGTGTAGAAAGCAACGGCAAGCCTATGGTAGTTTGTTGTTTGTGTTAAAAGTTCATTAAGAGCGTGAGCATAGTACCCAGTCCCTACAAATATGAGCGAGGAACTTCTTTGGTGTGAGGACACAGTGGTTGCATTTGAAAGTAGATTGTGTTAGTTGATAATTCGAAGGTATAAGCATGATTTACTCTGAGTAATGAGATGCCATGTATTGATCCTTACATGTTAGATTCAGAGGTTTGGGATAAAAATTGTACTTGAAATAGTTGTTGTGTAGTGTCATAAATCTTGAAATGAATTGAGGGCTGATTGTATTTGTTTTTCTCATCACTTGAGGACAAGTAATGGTTCTAAGTTGAGGGTGTTGATGTGCCGCGAAATTGTGGCACATTTGATGGTTAATAATTATGAAGTAATAGTGGAATTGATTGAAATTTTGGATTATTTGATGGGTTTGTTAAATGTGTAGGCAGAATTTGGGATGTAAAGAAAAGTAGAAAAAGAAGCAGAACTGATGCTGACCAAGTGAAGTTCGTGGCCAACCTCACGGACCGTTAACTTCATTACGGTCCACAGTTGAGCTCATGAAAGTGAGGCAGTGCTGGGCCTTGAGAAAATGAATAGCAGGATTAACCAAGTGGAGACCACAGAGGGTTTTACGGGTCGTAGTCCTCACCAAGGACCGTGGTACCTGCCGTGAAGCTGAACCAGTGTGAAAGCAAGAAAAAGTTGAAAGAAGGTTCAAACCCAAGTGAAGACCAAAAGTGACTTCGGGGGCCATGGCCCTCACTACGGACCGTGGTAGCTCTCATGGTGCATTTTCTAGTGACCAAGTTTGAAGACCCACTTTCGGGAAGCTCCAAGGCAAGACCACAGAGGGCTTCACGGACGGTGAAGCCCTTGTCGGGTCATGGTAGTGGCCGTAAGAAGGCCCGACAACACAATCCTAATTCGATTAGGACTCATTTTAAACATTCTATTTTGAATTACTTTAGGTCATTTTTAAAAGGATTATTCATTATCTTACGTTACACGACGAAGAACACAACATTACTCTTAGATTTCAATTTTTGGATTTTTGATTATTGCTATCAGTTAGAAATTCATATTCAGACTATTAGATTATCAAAGTGATTGTTGATTTGCTAATTACTTTCGTACGTCTTTCTCAATAAGTTGTCATCCCTAATTACTAATTGCTTACGTGAAAGCATGAGTACCTAAATAACACGACTGGGGTTGTGGGATCTATGACGAAGTTCTATTTACGATTTCGTAAATAAGTAAAGGGAAGTCTGTGTTTACATTCTATAGTTTTTTGTTTTCGTTATCATTGTCATCTAGTTAGTGCACGCATTAGATGAGCCTATATCTGGTATTTGTTCGAGAGAAAAATACCAGTTAGGAAAAATGCTGAACTAAATTATCCAATTAGAGTTAAAGCTTTAGTTCTAGTGAAAATATCTTTAACACCATATAAAAGGGTTAATGTTAGTAACACTCTATTGTCAAGAGAAAATGAGAGATATTTATCTAATTTGGCTAAGAAGTGTCAGATAAATTTAACTCGCAATGATTTTGTCAACATTGAGTTGCCTGATGCTCAATTACGGAAGAACACTTAAACTAAAGTTATGGTGAACACAATCATGGTTTCTCTTATTTGACTGAATCAACCTTAGAACGAAATAATCTATTAGTCGCGAAGATAGATTTTGACTGCAGGTTTTGTAATTATAACATTTCCACCAAACCCAATTTACTTTATGTTGTTATTTGTTTAGGAGATTATAAAAACATTCGAATAAACGTGACTGTGAAATCTTATATGTAAAAAATTTCTCTATGGGATCGACCTCAAATCTAGTTGAGAGAAGTAAATTGACATTGACCGTTTACACTTCTTATTTGAAGTGTAAGTAGGCGGTTTTTTTTAAACTAGTAAAAAGTCAAAAATAAAAGAACCAAATGAAAAGCTTATCACTTGAACCCAATTTGAGCTTTAAATCAGTCTTTGTTCCTACCCAACATATATCATATCCTTGGTTCTCCGAAGGTATGATATCACAACTCAGGCCAAAAGCCAAAGTTGAGGGTGATTGCAATCCGAACAGAAAGAAAAAGGGAAAAAGAAGGTTCAACCAGTGAGCTAAGTGCATATCAAAATTGCATGTAAAAAAAGAAGAGAAAAGAACAGAAAAAGAAGAAAAAACAATAGCTACTGGGCTGGGCTGAAATAAATAAAAAGAGGGAATAACTCAGAAAAGAGTTTGTGAAAATGAAACTTTGGAAAACCAAGGGATTAGTCACTCACGAAACCAAATATCTATTCCCTAACCCCAAGCTTATATTACAAGCCAATAAAGTCCTATAGTGATCCTGTAGCGAGTGTTTGAAAGATAAAGTATAGAAAGCAAGGGAAAGCCTATGGTAGTTTGTTGTTTGTGTTAGAAGTTCATTGAGAGCGTGAGCGTAGTACCCAGTCCCTACAATTATGAGCGAGGGATTTCTTTGGTGTGAGGACACTGTGCTTGCATTTGAAAGTAGATTCTTTTAGCTGATAATTCGCTGGTATAAGCACGATTGACTGTGAGTAATGAGATGCCATGTATTGCTCCTTACATGTTAGATTCAGAGGTTTGGTATAGAAATTGTACTTGAAATAGTTGTTGCGTAGTGTCATAAATCATGAAATGAATTGAAGGCTGATTGTATTTGTTTTTCTCATCACTTGAGGACAACTAATGGTTCTAAGTTGAGGGTGTTGATGTGCCACGAAATCGTGCCATATCTGATGATTAATAACTATGAAGTAATAATGGAATTGATTGAAATTTTGGATTATTTGATGGGTTTGTTAAATGTGTAGGCAGAATCTGGGTTATATAGAAAAGTAGAAAAAGAAGCAGAACTGATGTTGACCAAGTGAAGTTTGTGGCCAACTGCACAGACCGTTAACTTCATTACGGTCCGTGGTTGAGCTCGTGAAAGTGAGGCATGCTGGGCCTTGAGAAGATGAAGAGCAGGATTAACCAAGTGAAGACCACAGAGGGTTCTACGGGTCGTAGTCCTCACTACGGCCTGTGGTACCTGCCGTGAAGTTGAACCAGTGTGAAAGCAAGAAAAAGTTGAAAGAATATTCAAACCCAAGTGAAGACCACGAGTGACTTCGGGGGCCATGGCCCTCAGTACTGACCGTGGTAGCTCTCGTGGTGCATTTTCTACTGACCAAGTTTGAAGACCCACTTTCGGGAAGCTCCAAGGCAAGACCACGGAGGGCTTCACGGACCGTGAAGCCCTTGTCGGGTTGTGGTAGTGGCCGTAAAAAGGCCCAACAACTCAGTCCTAATTCGATTAGGACTCATTTTAAACATTCTATTTTGAATTACTTTAGGTCATTTTTAAAAGGATTATTCATTCTCTTACGTTTCACGACGAAGAACACAACATTACTCTTAGATTTTGATTTTTGGATTTTTGATTATTGCTATCTGTTGGAAATTCATATTCATACGATGAGATTATCAAAGTGATTGTTGATTTTCTAATTACTGTCGTAAGTCTTTCTCAATATGTTTTCATCCCTAATTACTGATTGCTTACGTGAAATCATTAGTCGCTAAATATCACGACTAGGGTTGTAGGATCCATGACGAAGTTCTAATTACGATTCCGTAAAATGAGTAAAGGGCAGTCAGTGTTTACATTATGTTGTTTTTACCTTTTGATATCAATGTCATCTAGTGAGTGCACGCATTAGATGAGCCTGTATCTGGTATTTGTTTCAGCGAAAAATACCAGTTAGGAAAAGGCTGAACTAAATTATCCAATTGGAGTTAAAGCTTGAGTTCGAGAGAAAAGATCTTTAAACATTTATTTGCCTAATGCTCAATTACGGAAGAACACCTGAACTAATGTTATGATGAACACAATCTTGGTTTCTCTTAACTAACTGAATCAACCTTACAACGAAATAGTCTCTTAGTCGCGAATTTAGATTTTGACTGCAGGTTTGATAATTATAACATTTCCACCAAACCAAATTTACTTTCCGTTGTTATTTGTTTAGGAGATAATAACAACATTCGAATAAACGCGACAGTGTAACCTTATCTTTAAAGAAATTCTCTCTGGGATCGACCTCAACTCTAGTTGAGTTCTGTAAATTGACATCGACCGTTTACACTTCTTATTTGAAGTGTAAGTTTGGACGTATCAAGTGCTTTACCAAAGCTTTTCTGGACAGGTTCTTTCCAAGAGAGTTGAGAAAGGATAAAGCTCAGGAGTTCATGAATTTGAGACAAGGTTCTATGTCGGTCTAAGAGTACGGACTTAAGTTTACCCAGCTCTCCAGGTATGGTCCCCATATGGTTGCCAAATCCCAGAGGTTGCAATAAGAGAGAGAACGCCTCTAAAGGAAAAAGGTGACATAATAGGTCAGAATTTGTTCTCTCTCTCCTTGCTGGAGTAGTGGCATACCGAAAAAAAAGCCCTTCCTCGCAAATGACTAAGTTCCTATTTGGGGTGTTTGGTGAGGACAGAGTGCAGAAATGTTATGTTGTAGGAGGATATGAGTATCTCTAGGCTCCTGACTAATGTTCAACAGGTTGAGGGAGATAAGCTCAGAGAACTAGCTAAGGATAACAAGAAGTCTAGAACAGGGAACTATGAGTACTCTCAGTAGAAATAGGATGGTGGAAATCGCTCACAGCTTCAACAAAGATCTTCAGCTCTAGTACCTTCATCAGCTAGTGCTCCATCTTCCAGGTTTCGACAAGATCATAAAGGTAGGGCATCAGGCTCTATGTCTCAGGGGAGTGTTTCAGGTAACATGACCTATCCAACTAGTCCAAAGTGTGGTAAAAACTATTCGGGAGAGTTTCTTGCAGGCAAAGAAAAACATTTTTCTTATGGTCAGACTGGTCACAGGCTGAGAGATTGTCTTTCTTCTAAACAGGGATAATGAGGTATCAATAGTAGGGCTCAGTCTACAACACCAGCAGGTCGCCCAACTCAGCAGGGTGTTTCATCTGGTACAAGTGGCGGTAAATGCCATAGTAGGTTGTATGCTCTCCAGGCTTGCTAGGACCAGGAAGATTCTCCTAATGTAGTCACTAGTACGTTACAAGTGTTTCACTTAGATGTTTATGCTCTGTTAGATCCATTGGTTACTCTTTCCTTTGTAACTCCATATATAGAAGTAAACTTCGGTGTTAGCCCAAAAACTCTTTCAGAACCCTTATTAGTCTCTACTCCAGTGTGTGACCCAGTTATAACTAGATGGGTATACAAAAATTACCCTGGCACAGTCTCTCAGAAAGTCACCTTTCCAGATCTTGGCGAGTTAGAAATGGTGGACTTTGATATCATTCTTGGCATGGATTGGTTACATTCCTGTTATGCCTCGGTTGATTGTAGAACTAGAATCATTTGTTTTCAGTTTCCAAGCGAACCAGTCTTAGAATGGAAGGGTATTAGCTCAGATCCAAGACCTACGGACCATAGGTCAGACCATGGTCCCTGGTCCAGGTCCGTGGTTCAGACCCCCAATTCCCATCCTCTAAAGCCAAACGACGGACCGGCATGATGGGCCGTCGGACCGTCGATCAGGCCCATCATTGGCCCCAACATCTTTTAAGTCAAGGGTTGTTTGGTCTTTTCCCCTACACATTAGACACCTAAACTACGTCATTTAATCCCTAAACTATGGCATTTTAGTCAGTTTTAACCTAGTAACTAAATCAGAACTTACCCTAAGAGATTTATTCTCCAAAATTCATCCAATTTGAAAGAAAAGAGGAGAAATCAGTCGACCAAACCCTCTCCAAGAACGCAACAAGTTTTTGTCAGTTCCAGCCCCGAAATCGAAAGATTCCTCCCTGAATTTCGTCACCAGGTATGTGGGATTTCACTGGTGGATTCCTTTCATCCACTACGTCCCTAGAATTCAATCAGAATCTTGATTCCTTATATATTGCTTAGACCTAGGGCTTCTAGAATTTCAGATAAATGTTATGATTTAGCTATTGTAGTTTTCCTAATCAGATTTTCATGTCTTCGTAACATTGTTGCTTAGCTTCTTACATGAAACTCAAAACCTTAGTTGTGTATATTCGTTTAGTTCATGAATCACACTAGCTAGGACAGATATACATGCCTCAGTTTTCAAATGTTTCATTATTAGTACGTTAGTGTTGCATTTTCAGTTAGCAAATCAGAATATTGAGCTATCTAGTGCATTTCAGTTATGTTGTATTAACACATTTTCCAATTGGGAGAAGGCTTAACACCCAGTTGTACTAGGGCCAGTCACTGTCATAGTCTCAAAACTACGTGCCCCCTTAGGTTTATAAGTCCCATCTCTTGGCATCATATTTTAGTGATCATGCCAGTCATGCCTCTATACCCCAGGCAAGGTATATTGGGTCCTCTCGATGGGGCAAATACATCGGACTCCACGTTTATCTCACATGGTTTTATGTCAATTATTAGTAGCTCCCACACTCAGACTCTAGTGCATTTGACTAGGTTTTCAGATATATTTCAGTATTTAATTCAGCATGTAATGTACCTGGTCATTGCATTCAGTTTAGTTCATATTTAATATATATTTTCAGTAACTTCTTCATGTTTAGATTATATCATTGTCCAGTATGCTTATTTCAGTTATATGTTTGTTCAGCTTTATTCTATCATGCATGCTCAATACCTTTCAAGTAATGACGCATACTTTGCGCTACATATTTTCGTGATGTTGGTTCAGGTCCTCATCATTCAAATCACATGTATATCGGTTCCCGATCCGTATTCAACAGTATCAGTGGTGACTCCTCATTCTTTGAGGACAATAGACATGTTTTCTATTTCAATTTTTCATGTTAGTTTCAGTTTTTGCTAGAGTTAGCTGGGGCATGTCCCAGCATCTCTTGTCAGTTAGAGGCTTATCTCAAACATAGTTTTAGATCCAACTTTAGCTTGGAGTGAATGTTTAGTATCATTAAATCTTGTTCAGTATACGTATATTCAGACTATTATTGGGTGTTCCCCATAATTCAATTTATCGTAAGATTTAAGCTTCTGCATAGTATCTCTTAATTCTATAAATTATAGTATGCTTATGATATGCTAGCTCAGGGTTAGCTTGGGGTCACTCCTGATCCTAGGTCCCGTGTTTACATCAAGGGGGTAGCCTCGAGGAATGACAGTTAAGAAATCCACTTACCTCAAATAGTCGAACAATCACTCTGGGACTTGAGTCTTCCCCTTTCATTGGGCTTCCAAATACATGCAATCTATTCAAATAAATAATCACAATACGATTTCAAAACTTATAACACTCATATTACTATATGTCTATCCTAGACACATAAAAACTCACTCAAATCTATAATGAAGTTCCTAATCTTGATGCCCATGAAAATGTCAACTCTCATATTTTCCATATTTCAAGCCTAGGGTTAAGTCTTTATTCCTCCAATATCATTATTTAATGTTATTCATATAATACCATACACCTAATATTTGATTACATATACCAATATATATCAAAACTTGAATCATAATATGTAATAATAATAATAATAAAACAACGAAATCAAGTTATGAACAAAAATCACGAGAACAACAATAATAATAATAATAAAACAACAAAATCAAGTTATGAACAAAAAGCATGAGAATCGATTGTTTTAGAACCTCATATCGATATAACCTATATCCCAATTTATTAATCTCAATCATCATGATCCAATAATAGCCTCAATCAATACAATAGAGTTTTCCAGCAATATCCTTTTTCTAAATTCCAAAAATGTCGTATACATATAGACCAATTTCCAGTTTCTTTTTATTCCAAATCCATTTTTCGTTGTTTCCTCACCATTACCTTATTAATATTGTCCTCTCACTATCTCTACCCTAGATCAACATATGACATTATATATAATAATTTCAATTCCTAGTCATACACACATACATAAGGCTCTTACAACAGTTACCCAAATTAAATATTCATTACTAGTTATTGCTCTTGCTATCGAATACTTAAGAATGTTATTATCATTGACAATTGATAAAAGAAAATTAAAAATGTTAGGAAAATTTGTTTAATCTGCGGTAGTGGTTTTCGACTTCCGGATGTCTTTTTTTCTCCTTAATTATATGATCTAAAACTATTAAACCCTACCAAATTATTTGAATACATGGGTCGATTGATAAACGGTATTAAATAAAATATGGGCTTGGTCAACTAACCATTAAAAAATAAGTATTCAATAAATACCTGTCAATTAAACAACATTAGTTATAATTAGTTCATTAATTCCCAAACCAACTTCACAAACAGACAAAAACATGATCGGGGAAACTATCTGTAACACCTCGGAATCTTATAGACTAAGAAAGCAACTAAGAGAAAAGTCATAAGACAAATATTGAGCATGAGCACCCTTCACGAAGGCCTATACGAGTCGTGAAGGGAACCACGAGGCATGGTGTTGCCTGTGGTGGCTCACAGTGTTAAGCCAAAGAAGGATCCCCTCCCACGAGCACCTAAATGACTCATGGTGGGCGCCATGGCACGTGGAGAAGCTCGTGAAGGGGGAGGCAATGCTTACCTTAAGAATGACCCTCCATATGAGCCACTTGACGGCTCATGGATTGGGTTATGAAGAAAGGAGAAATTTGGGGTGAGTTTGCAAAGTGACTGGTCAAGGACCACAGATGCCACAACGGGCCATGAAGTCCTTGATGTCTCGTGGGGGGTGGCTTGTGGGGGTTAAGTCAACTCATAGTTTGAGGGAAGTTGGGTCTTTTCCAGATTTCTTTAAAACAATACTATGTTGTTTTACCCATGCCCAAGACTCCTATATAAGTGATTGTAGCATTCAAGTCATTCTCCTAAAATTCTAAAACAAGACCAAAGTTCTTCCTCTCCAAAAAAATTCTCTCTCTAGAAACTTGAAGAAAAAGAAGGGTAGAAGCTAGGGCTCATGATCAAGTCTCCATTCTCCCATTGATTTTGGGCTTTGGTAGCAAGGTATGATATCTTTTCATCCATGGATCTCATAAGTTCTCCCAATTGAAAAGTAGAAATTCCCCAATTTGAGTTAGGGTTTTCTTCTAAGTTATGGGTTCTCATGAATGTTGATTTAATTAATATCATTATGATTGATTATGCATGAATTGAAAGGATTCTCTTCTTTTATGGTGAAATTCCATGTACCCATGCTTAACCCATGTTTCTAAGAAGAAATTGATTAAAATGGGTTGTATTCTATGAAAGGAGAATTTATGGATTTATGTGTATTCTTATAGGATAAATAAGATACAATAGGAATTGCTTTGAGATTGAACCATATGTGATGATTTATGATAAGAATTACTTTGAGAGTGAAGCATTTGTAAATAATTGTAGATTATAGATGTGATTGTTGTGGAAGGAATTTTCCCATATGATTTTTTATGTATGAATGTGAATGACTTTCTAACATTGAATGATTCTAGGTTGAAATGATCTCTCACTTAAAATGAATCTAAGTTAAGGGACTATGAAAATGATGAAACTAGAGGCGATTACCCATGACCTGTAAATGAGTTGGACAAAAGGCGAGTACCCATGTTTCTATAATGCAAATTGGACAAGAGGTGACTACCCATGATCCTAAAGTAAGAAGGACAAGAGGCGACTGACCATGATCCTAAAGTAAGAAGGACAAGAGACGACTACCCATAATCCCAAAGTAAGAAGGACAAGAGGCGATTACCCATGATCCTTTATAGTAAGGCAAGAGGTTACTCCCTTAGCCCTTAAAAGATAAGTTATGGTATGTTATGATAGGTGATGAGTTTGGATTGTTCTTTGAGTTTGCCTTCCATGATGAGTAAGACTAGAGGCGGTTACCCATGTCTTCTCTAAGGATGAATTAAGGTTACTTCAAGAAGAACTCCTTCCATGTAGAGATGATCTATTATGTGCATTGATTAAGCTTTATGACTTATATTGTTTAACTCTTATGTGATGTTTATGCATGCTATCATATTTAGTACATTATTTCACTAACGCATTCTCTTGCGTACATTTCTTATCCAAATATAGGGTCTGGCGTTCCCGATTCTCATCCAAGTGGCTAGGATCTATAGTATAGGAAGAGTTGAAGATTGGTGAGTCCTCATTCATCTGAGGATTTGGCCACCACTTTTCTTATGTTATTTTCATCTGAGTTTTGAACATTGATGTACAACTTACGTCTTGAGATTCTATTGTATTAGATGGTTTTTGAGGCAAGGGTTTAGACTTCCGCTTTGCAATTAAAAACTTTGATTATGTTTAAATAATGTTTTAAATCTCACTGATTTCTAATATCTTGAATATGAAAGCTAAGTGGTTTCTATGAGGCCTCTTTGGGTCATGTACACCATGTTACATCTATGGGGTACCCCAGATCGTGACAAACGAGGTAATCAAAGCACAAGGTTTAGAAAGGTTCTAGGATGTTTCAAAACCACGTCAAGTAAAGTTTTGTTCATAAGTGTGAAGCGCGCCACGTTTATGAATGAGAGGCTACAAGATGTTTAGGAAACTTCAGTTCTTTTTTTGACTCGAAGTTATGCTTGACTTTAAAAAGTTTCCCTCTTAATCATTACCCGATGGTCTACAAGATATGACTACTTGGAGTGCTTTTTCTTAAAGGAATGAGGGAGAGAATGTGAGTCAAGAAGCTCCTTCCCAAGCTCCCCAAGCTCCGGTTGACCCTTAGGCCGAGCAAGTGACTAATGTAGAATTTAGGAGTGCTTTTCAAGTATTGACTCAAGCCGTGACGGCCCAACCAATAGGGAAGTTGTGGTCCCCATGAACCCCTAATATGGGTATGGTGGCATCTACATTGAGGGATTTCGCTAGGATGAATCGTTCGGAATTCTAGGGTTCTAAGGTTGAGGAATATCCTTAAGAGTTCATTGATGTGGTTTACAAGGATTTGGATACTATGGGAGTGACGCCAGCGGAAAAGGCAAAATTGTCCATGTATCATCTAAAGGGTGTTGCTCAAATTTGTCTTAACCAATGGAAGGAAGGAAGGACGGAAGATGTGGGCCCTCTAGATTGGGAAAAGTTCATATATGCTTTCCTTGATAGGTTTTTTCCTCTTGATATGAGGGAAGCAAAGGTGCTTGAGTTTATCAACCTCCGATAAGGGAACATAAGTGTAATAGAATATGCTTTGAGATTCACACAATTGTCGAGGTATGCTCCCTCTATAGCTGCATATTGTAGGTCAAGAATGAGCTAGTTTGTTGCCGGAGTTTCTGAATTTGTTGTTAAAGTATGTAGTACCGCTATGCTTGTCCATGACATGGACATCTCTCACCTCATTATTCATGCTCAAGAAATTGTGGAAGAAAAACTTAAGGAGAAGTCTACAGAACTAAAGAGGGCAAGAACTAATGATGGTAACTCTTCATACTCTAGGTCCGGTGAACGTGGTCGTTAAAGGTTTTGACAAAGTTTTTTCGGGCAAGGTTCTTATAATGCTCCTCCAAGTTTCAGCGAAGAGAGGATGTCGAACCCTAACCCTCAAGGAGGAAATGGTAGTGGGTCTCTATTCCCTACTTGTACTAAGTGTGGAAGGAAGCACGAAGGCAAATGTCTAGAGGGTTCCAATTCTTGTTTTGGTTGTGGTAAGATGGATCACAAGATAAGAGATTGTCCCTCAGTTGCTAAGAATGAAGGAGATAATCGTCATCGGCCTCAACCATATCCTTCATCCGGTCCAAGTGGTTCGGGTTCAAATACTCCTAAGCAAAATATGTTTTATGCACTTCAGACTCGTGGTGAACAAAAGGATTATCCCGATGTGGTCACCAGTATGTTGAATGTCTTGCAACTTGATGTCTATGTTTTACATGATCCAGTGCTACCTTGTCTTTTGTAACGCCATGTGTGGCTATGAGATTTGATGTTATCCCAGATATGTTGTTAGATCCCTTTTTTGTATCTATTCCTATTGGTGATTCTATTGTCGCTAAGAGGGTCTATAGAAGATGTCATGTTTCCTTGTCCCATAGAGTTACTCTTGTTGATTTGGTAGATCTTGATATGCTAGATTTTGATGTTATGCTTGCTACGGATTGGCTGCACACATGTGATGCTTCTATTGATTGTAGAACCCGTGTAGTCAGGTTTCAGTTTCCAAATGAGCCCTTCTAGAGTGAAAAGGGGGAAATTCTATGCCTAAGGGTTAGTTTGTCTATTGTCTTAAAGGTAGAAAGATGATTTCTAAGGGTTTCATATACCATCTAGTTAAGGTGTAGGATGTATATTCCAAACCTCTATTCTTGAGTCATTCCCCATTGTGAATGAGTTTCCGAAAGCATTCCCACATGATCTACCCGGTATTCCTCCCGAAAGAGAAATAGACTTTGGTATTAATCTTCACCCAAATACGCAACCTATTTCTATTCCTCCTTACCAAATAGCTTTGACAGAACTTAAGGAATTGAAAGAGAAATTGAAAGACTTGTTGGAAAAGGGTTTCCTCCGACCAAGTATATCCCAATGGTGTGCCCCAGTTTTGTTTGTTAGAAAGAAAGATGGTTCTCTCTGAATGTGTAGAAACTACCGACAGTTGAATAAGGTATAGGTAAGAATAACTATCCTCTTCCTAGAATAGATGATTTATTTGACCAACTCCAAATAGCGAGTTACTTTTCTAAGATTGACCTCCGATCGGGTTAACACGAATTGAGGGTAAAGGAAGAAGATATTCCAAAAATGACATTTAGAACCCGATATAGACATTTTGAGTTTTTTGTGATGTCTTTTGGTTTTACTAATGCTCCATCCCCTTTTATGGATTTGATGAATAAGGTGTTTAGACAACACCTTGACATGTTTTTGATTGTGTTCATCAATGATATATTGATTTATTCAAGGAGTGGGGATGATCACATCAATCATTTAAGAATTCTGTTGCAAATCCTTAAGGAACAACAACTCTTTGCAAAGTTTAGCAAATGTGAGTTTTGGCTAATGTCTAGGGCTTTTGTAGGCCACATTGTTTCAAGTAAGGGTATTAAGGTTAATCTTAATAAGGCGGATGTGGTCATGAGGTGGCCTAGACCTATATCCCCTTCGGATTTTAGGAGTTTCTTCGGTTTGGCTAATTACTATAAAAGGTTTGTTGAGGGGTTTTCTAAGATTGCCTCTCCGTTGACAACATTGACTCAAAATAAAGCTAAGTTCATATGTTCTGAAGCTTGTGAGAAGAGTTTTCTAGAGTTGAAGGATAGACTTACTTCCACTCTGGTGTTGACTTTATCGAAAGGGATGGATTATTTTGTGGTTTATTGTGATGCCTCAATAATTGGGTTAGGATTTGTGCTTATGCAAAATAGGATAGTTATTGCCTATGCTTCAAGGAAAATTAAGATTAATGAGAAGAATTATCCTACCCATGACCTCGAACTAGCGGCGGTTGTTTTTGCCTTAATTATTTGGAGGCAGTATATGTATGGTGTTCATGTTGATGTTTTTACCGACCACAAAAGTTTTAAATATGTGTTTAACCAAAAGGAAGTAAATCTTCACCAAAGAAGATTGCTTGATTTATTGAAGATTATGACATGAGTGTTCTCTATCACCCTGGTAAGGAGAATGTGGTGGCAGATGCTCTTAGTTAGTTATCTATGGGTAGTGTTACTCATATTGAGGATGATAGAAAAGAGTTGGTTCGAGATGTTCATTGATTGGCCCGGTTGGGATTTCAGTTACTAGACTCTACCAAGGGTTATGTTATGGTTCACAATGTTTAGAATCATCTTTTGTGGTGGATGTGAAATCCAACCAATGTCTTGATCCGACCTTACTTGTATTGAAAGAAGCAGTACTTAGAAAATCCATAGAGTCTTTCTCCCAAGGGGGAGATGTTGTACTTAGATATAAATGTTGTTTGTGTGTTCCTACTGTTGATGACTAAAGGGAACATATCTTGTAAGAAGCCCATAGTTCTCGATATTCCATTCACCCGGGAGCCACTAAGATGTACCGTGATTTGTGAGAAATCTATTGGTGGAATGGGATGAAGAATGATATTACAGAATTTGTGGCTAAATGTCCTAATTGCAAACAAGTGAAAGTTGAGCATCAGAAAACGGGAGGTTTGTCCCAAGCTATTAGTATTCTTACTTGGAAATGGAAAGAACTGAATATAGACTTCATAGTTGGATTGCCACGTACCCGGCGATAATACAATTTGATTTTGGTTATAGTAGATCGATTGACGAAATTGGCTCATTTCATTCCTATCAAGATTTCTTATATACGGAAGACTATGCCAAGTTGTATTTAAGGGAAATTGTAAGGTTTCATGTAGTGCCCTTTTCCATTATCTCCAATTGAGTACCCAATTCACTTCGTAGCTTTGTAAATCTTTCCAAAAGGGCATTGGTACTCGTGTTAAGCTTAGTATGGCCTTTATTCCCCAAACTGATGGGCAAGTGGAGTGTACTTTCCAAACTTTGGAAGATATGTTGAGAGCTTCTGTGATTGACTTCAAAGTTAATTGGGATGATTATTTGCATTTGATTTAGTTCGCCTATAACAATAGTTATCAGTCAAGTATTGGTATGGCTCAATTTGAGGCATTGTACAGTTGTAGATCTCCATTATGTTGGTTTGATGTGGGTGAAGTTTCCCAACTAGGTCCCAAATGTACATGAGGCTATGGAGAATGTTTAACTTCTTAGAAAAGGGTTGAAAATGGCGCAAAGTCGACAAAACTGATATGCCGATGTTAAAAGAAGAGATCTTGAGTTTGGTGTTCATAATTGGGTTTACTTGAAAATTTCACCTATGAAGGGTGTAATGAGATTTGGTAAGAAAGAGAAGCTTAGTCCCCATTTTGTTGCCCATATCAAATTTTGAAACTTGTTGGTAAGGTTTCTTATGAACTTGAATTGCCTAATAAGTTGGTATCGGTGCATCCATTTTTCCATATCTCTATGTTAAAGAAATGTGTTGGAGATCCGACATCTATAGTTCCCTTAGAAGGTTTGGGAGTTAAGGAGAATATTTCTTATGAAGAAGTTCCAGTTGAGATTTTAGACCGGCAAGTCAAGAAGTTGAGAAACAAGGAAGTTGCTTCTGTGAAAGTATTTTGGAGGAATCTGATATGATGTCCCGATATCCTCATATTTTTCTTTCTACTCCTATTCTAGCTTGAGGTATTGAGTTACTCATGGTTTACTCTTTTGGTGTCATGTGTTTTAGATATTATCCCAAGATTTCCTTAATATGCATGTTCATGAAACGCTTAAGTTTTAAGAAAATGAGTCAACTTGATCTCTACATGTTTATGTGCATTTGACTATGAAATGCGTATAGACTACATGATATGAGCATGCTTTAGCTTTGGAAATCGAGGTTTCTTTTCATTTAGAAAGCGATTACTCTTTTCTGAAACTAGCCCGAAGGCTCTTTGGAAATCGAGGTTTCTTTTCTTGTTTAAATATGAAAATATTTTAAACTCTTTGGGAATACATAGTCCCCATACACTTTTGAAGAAATGAACTTCAAGCTTTAATCTTTATTCTTTACTCAACTTGAACTTTAAGTCTTAAAACAACGTTAAAACATTTCGAAAAGACTTTTGGAAGACTTTAAGAACTTCTCTTTACTTTGACCTTAGCTGCTCTTGACTTGACTCTTCATTGGTCCTTGAATTGAATTATGGATTCAAGGATTATGATTGGAAAGATCTCATGGTGTTTACGAATGATTTTAGATGGCTAACATGAGAAAAGACCAAAAATCAATATTTGAGAGTAGGTCCGCGACACGGAGACCTTTAATTTTTGGTTTCAAAAACAACTTTTGAGGCAGAACGGTCCGTGACCGCTACGTGACGGGAAATGATTTTTCTCAGTTCTGGGGTCTGGGACCATGACGCGGAGGCATGTCCAGATTTCGACCGACAAAAGTTCATCTTTGTTTTCCAGCTCTAAACCCTCTAAACTCCATGGGTTCTTTCCCCAAACACTTAGAATCGATTAAAAGTTCAAAGTACATCAAATTCTACTCAAAATCAAACCTAAAATCACAGATTCAGATCAAACAACTCCTCAACGATTTCAACAAATCAATAATTTAATAGAACTTCAACAAACCCATTAAGAACTCAATTTTCTAAGCTTTCAAGAACTTAAATTTTCTGAAATAAATCATGATTGGTGCGTGGGTGAACTAACCCAACGCTATGTGATCTCACATACCTTGTAGGGATCACCCCCGACGAAATCCACAAGGTAATCTCGACGAATCTTGAACGTTCTTCTCCTTTCTCCTCTTTTCTGCTTTCTCCAAGCCCTAGTGTGAAATTCACTTTTCTAAAACTGACTGAAATCTGACTTTACCCCAATTAAACTCCTAGAAACGAATTAGAATAATTAGTTAAGGAAAAGACTAAATTACCCTTTTAAAATCCGTATTTAGACTTTCTTTAATCCAACGGGCCAACTTCCAAAGGGCATAACTCCCTCATACGAACTCAGAATCGCGTAAAATCATCGGCGTTGGAAAGATCATTCCAAGATATTTCCTACTATATCTAGAAGTACCTCTAACTCATCCTGAGCTACAAGTTATGGCCATTTGAAGTTGGCCAAAACTCAACTTTTTCCTAACTTAAACAAATTTCCAGATTTCCATTATTTCCAAAATGACTATTTCTAGATCTTAGCTTCTTCCTAGCTATTTCAAATTGCGAGATGTTACATTCACGAAGGCTCAGACCAGTCGTGAAGGGCACCACAAGGTGTGGTGTATCCCGTGGTGGCTCAGAGTTTGAGCCAAAGAAGGCTCCCCTCGCAGAAGCACCTAGACGACTCGTGGTGGGCACCACAATGCGTGGTAAAGCCCGTGATGAGGGAGGTAGTGCTTACCTTAAGGGTGACGCTCCGTACGATCCACTTGATGGCTCGTGGAGTGGGTCGTGAAGGAAGGCGGAGTTTGGGTTAAGATTGCCAAGACACTGGTCAAGGACCACGACTGCCACAACGGGCCGTGAAGTCCTTGATGGCTCGTGAGTGGTGGCGTGTTGGGGTTAAGTCAGTTGTCAGTTAGGGTTTTTTCTAAGTGTTGGGTCCTCATTAATGTTCATATAATTGATAGAATTATGATTGATTATGCATGAATTGAGAGGATTCTATGCTTTTACGGTGAAATTTCATGTACCCATGCTTAAACCATGTTTCTAAGATGAAAATGATTAAAAATGGGTTTTATTCTATGAAAGGAGAACTTGTGGATTTATGTGTATTATTATAGGATAAATAAGATACAATATGAATTGTTTTGAGATTGAAACATATGTGATGATTTTTAATAAGAATTGCTTTGAGAGTGAAGCCTGTGTAATTAATTGTTGATTATAGATGTGATTATTGTGGAAGGGATTTTTCCACATGATTTCGTATGTATGAATGTGAAAGGATTTCTCACCTTGAATGATTCTAAGTTGAAAGGATCTCTCACCTAAAATAAATCTAAGTTAAGGGCCTATGAAATGATGAGGCTAGAGGCGATTACCCATGACCTCTAAATGAGTTTAACAAGAGGCAATTACCCACGTTCGTATATTGCAAGTTGGACAAGAGGCGACTACCCATGATCCTAAAGTAAGAAAGACAAGAGGTGACTACCCGTGATCCTAAAGTAAGAACCACAAGAGACGACTACCCATTATCCCAAAGTTAGAAGGAAAAGAGGCGATTACCCATTATCCTTTATAGTAAGACAAGATATAAGCTATGATATGTTATGATAGGTGATTAGTTTGGATTGTTGCTTGAGTTTGCCTTCCATGATGAGTAAGACTAGAGGCGGTTACCCAAGTCTTGACTAAGGATGAATTAAGGTTACTTCAAGAAGTATTCCTTACATGTAGAGATGATCTATAATGTGTATTGAATATGCTTTATGACTTATGTTGTTTAACTCTTATGTGATGGTTATGCATGCTATCATATTTAGTATATTCTTGTACTAACCTATACTCTTGCCTACATTTCTTATCCCAATGTAGTGTCCGACTTTCCAAATTCTCATCCCCATGGCTAGGATCTATAGTAGAGGAAGAGTTGAAGATTTGGTGAGTCCTCATTCATCTTAGGATTTGGCCACTACTTTTCTTATGTTCTGTTCATTTGAGTTTTAAACATTGATGTATGGGTTACGTCCCGAGATTCTAATTTATTAGATGGATTTTGAGATAAGTGTTTAGACTTCTGCTTTACAATTAAAAACATTGGTTATTTTGAAATAATGTTTTAAATGTCATCGATTTGTAGTATCTTGACTATGAAAGC
This sequence comes from Solanum infundibuliforme, assembly GCA_029582565.1. Lineage (NCBI taxonomy): Eukaryota > Viridiplantae > Streptophyta > Magnoliopsida > Solanales > Solanaceae > Solanum > Solanum infundibuliforme. Next base: position 110,830 of record JAJOOG010079077.1, read on the forward strand.
TAAGTGGCTTGTATGAGTCCTCGGAGGTCTTGTACGCCATGTTACATCTAGGGGATACCCCTGGGTCGTGATACTATCGGGAGGGGTAATAAAATATTTTATGAAAGTTTCCCAAAAATGACCTTCCAGGTCATTGCACAAGAATTGGTATCCGCTTATTTATTTTGTTATTGATAATAAGTCACATGAAAAGTTATTTTAAACTCTATATAATGATAAATATATATGATTGACAATTACTCAGACTCTATTTTCTTCACCATTTTTAAAATTGCTTGTAGGAATAATTTTTCTTATAAGTTATGAGATTCCTTTAAAATATACATATACAAGAAAAAAAGACGTGATGGCAGTTATACATGAAATACACCTATTGAGAGCAATATTCCAAATTCTGACTGACACTCATTTTTGCCTTGGTTGTATCAATTTCTCAAAGATAATTATTCATATAAGTAAAACAATATTATTCTCTATTCATGTTTGATTTTTCAATCCATTTCTTATCTTAGTTTACTAATAAATCACACCTTGCATACTTGCTAATATCAATTTTTTCTTACTTTATTTGTTACTAAATGTTGTGCATATTACCATAAATATGTAAGACACCGAAGCAGTCATAATTAAAATTTAATAAACAATTTTAAGTTAAACAAAGATTGTTGTAAAACTTAAGAACAAAAGAACAATATAAAGATGAAGACAAGAAGAATATAAGACAAGAGGAACAATATAAGATAACTTTATTTCTTTCAAGTGTTCACCAAATCTTCAAGTCTATACAATATCAACCCTTATGCCTTTATTTATAGTGTAACATAGAGGCATACAAAAGGTTAGTCATAAAAATGACATTAAACATGAATATAATGGAGGAGGTTATGGAGGTGAAATGTTACAAGAATAATGATCATAAAGGTGGAGGATATCTTCATAATAGAGGGAAGTAATGTAGTGACTTCTTAGTGTAGTGGACATCCACAATATATTATTTTATAACACTCCCCCTTGGATGTCCATAGATAATATGCCTCATTAAAACTTTACGAGGAAATAACCCTGTGGGAAAAAATCCTAGTGAAGGAATAGTAGTACACATATCTTTAAATACCCTTTGAAAGTTGCATCGTTAAAAATATTACAAGAAAAATCCAATTGGGATAAAACCATAGTTAAGGAAAAGTGTACAACACATATGTTTCTCTCCTTGATAAAAAACATTACTTGATATCTCAGCGACGAGAAATTCCAATCTTATATCACAACTTCTCAAATATTGATGTTGGCAATCCTTATTGAATAAATTTACAAGATTATCACTTGAATGGGTCTTTGAATCTCTATCTCACCATTTTGTTGAAGATCATGTGTGAAAAAGACTTTGGTGAAAAACGCTTTGTCCGATCTCCTTTGATTGTATCCCCTTCAATTGAGCTTTATATTTTTTACATATATGGTGGCTGGAATATCTTTCTTTTTTTAAAAAAAAACACATATTTTCTGAATATGATAGATCATGATTCCTACCAAACACACTCCCAACTTACTTCATAGTTCAATATAATTTATGCATGATTTGAAGAAGTGGTTAGTAATGTTTCATTCTTTGAATGCCGAGATATTGTTGTGCCTCCATATGTAAATAAATAGTCCATTTGCGATCAAGCTTTATGCGGATCAAATAAATATTTTGTATCTACATAATCAAATTATTTCTGACTCGGAGATTGATCATTTCAATTTTATTGAAGCTCGTCTTTTCTTCTCAACAAAAATCACACATGTTCTATGTACTTGTTTTGTTAGTTTCTTGTCATAACGTGAATGATATTATGACAATCATTTCACATAACTTTCGTTATGTATATCAAATAATTAATTTTCTAGCATTTGTATAACCAACAATCTGTAAGTGCCCCAATTGCACTAATACATAACATTTTAAATCATTTTCATGAGATAAAAAAGATTATTTCTCTGTGTTAAGCAGTCTCAAAATCATTGGGTACTCAATGGAATTGCTTTAAGACCTTTTAAATCCTTGAAGAATTTTCATATAACCTTCATCGTCTAGTTGACATAATAATTATTCATTATACATATTCAAGTATTTAATCTATTGCCAGACTGAAACAAGTCTATTACATCCACCACTGGAGAATATATCTTCATTTAATAATGTCAGGATTTTTGCAAAAAAAATTATGCCCCGAGATAGAAACTGCAACTTATATCTTACGGTTATACTTTCGCACAATGATTCATTTGTACCACACTAACATTTTATTTTGATCTATGAACTATATGATAAAAAACATCACTTTTCTAAGTGAAACAAAATATACTTCAATAGTGCATTTTTTTTTGGTCAATCATTTATCTCTCCATACTATATGACATATTCGACTTTAAGATCATCGTAACCATTTATAACATTGAGTGCTACTTCATATCAAAGATGCCATGGACGGTCATTTTTATATCGATTTCAATACGACATGACTTATCGAGATCTCTCTTTTTCATCATTTTCAGGCACCTGCACCATTGTGAAGGTTTTATGAAATATTATGTCATGGTGCTCTTTTAAAGAACTTGCCTCATTATCATGATCTGTTTGATAATTTGCTCCTCTCCTTACTCAAGGAGTTTTACATTTGGAATCGATTGGTCTATCACGCTTTTAACATACCATATACTTTGTCCTTCAAGGACCATTTATTAGAGCATTTGTTGTTTAATGAAATAATTGGGTCAGCAAATACATCTGGCAAATTATTTGCAATATTTGCAAATGAATTATCTCTTGAACTTCAAGTTCATATTTATTTAATGAGGATCTAGATAATTTACCCCACACATAATTTTCAGCTGCTAATCATATCTTCCTCTACGGTTAGAAAATCTAACATTTACCCCCAACCATATGTGCACACACAATACTTTTAGATGGAAATTATTTGGTTCCTGACCCTGAACCAATTGTGATGGGAGAACCTTGTTTGCTTGATGCGTACATGTTAAATAAACTCATCTAATACAAAATTTAATTTGGAAGATTTGTTCTCATAACCAATGGTCTAGCTATAATTGGAGACATACAATTTCTGCTTAACCAACCAACATTATCAACATAATTTTACAGTTTGGAACTGTGTTCTTAATTTATCAATTCGAGATAACAAACTTACAAAAATCAATTCGTAAGTTGATACAAATGCACATGTGACCATACCATAGATGCATCTATTAAATCATAATAGTAAGTGATCAATGTTGCAGGTGAACGAGCCCATATTCACCTTTTCATATTTTCCAAATAATTTTAGGGAACACAGTCTAACCAAAGCTGGCACAATGATTATTTTATCATGAGAACAAGCAACAAGAGAATTCTTGAAGATTATTTTTTATTTCTTCAACATATAGTCACATGAGTTCTCAATTTTTTTTGCATCACATTTGAACCGGAATGACCAATCGGTTATGCCAACTGATATTTGTTCTAGTAAACCTAAAGTTTACTTTTGCATGTGATTTCATTATCATGCCCATATTTATATACAACAAACAAGAAAAAAATGTGGGAAGTATCATACGTAAGTATTTATAACCCACTTCGATTGTAGTAATCTGAAAATATTAAATCTTCCCATAATTTATAGTCTCAATATAATTAAAAAAATCAATTCCTCCAAAACTTAAAAGTTTATTTTGAGACTTATTACAACCCTATGAACAATTTCATTCCTCTTGATTTTGTGTACTGCCACAAATTTCAAAACGCCATTCTTACGGCGACTATCTCCTTCGAAGAGAAAATTATTATTATTGTCATGGTTAAACTTGTTGCAAGCAATACTTATTTCTTGACAACTAGTGAAAGTTTTGTGTTGTTACGCAACAACATTTATTTTGATCATGACCACAACCTTTATAGAAAATAATTATTTCTTTCTTTTGTCCTCCAATAGTTCATAATAACACATACCACAATATTTGTGATGTTCTCATAATATATGACCAAATAATCATTTATGTCAAAATATTTCTTTTCAATCTCTCAACCTCTCGTATAGGTGAGATGTGACATTTATCCAACCATACATGAACATATATTTATCCATACTAACATAAGTCATATTCTCTTAAAGAAATGGCCATAACAATTTGTACATACTCCATAAGTTATTATTAGTCGTACTTTGAAATTATCAAATTTATTTGACCCACCTCAACATCACTTTAAAAGTACTAAATGCACTATCACTTTGTATTTATTTATTTGGATGGAGGATTTAAAAACTTTCAAATTGGGTTGTACCTACCCAATGTGCCCAATAACCTTTCATACCACATTTACATAAGCGAATGGAGAAAATCAATACGACAAATTTCATGACTTTTATCAAGAAATCAATTTGCTCAGTCATTATTACATCTTCATTATATTATGTTGGGACTTTAACCCAACATCTTAATCATAAGAAGGCATTTTAGGTCATTATTTGTTGGGATCCAACCCAACATTTTAATATCATGATGCACTAGGACTCTCACCCGATGTATTACCCTCTTGGTGCGATAGTACTTGAATCCTTCGTCTTACCCTCAATCAATGACATAATAAGCCAAATATAAGAGGACTCCCCATTGAGCCTTAAAAAAATATTTCACTTTGTGATTAACATGCACAAATAAATGTAGAACAAAAGAAACACAATAAAAATATTCTCAACAAAGTATGTACTAATATCTTAAACTTATCAAAACAAAGAGTTACATATAACATTATATTATATTATGTTTGGTGCACAATAATTAAGCTAGTGAATTACCGTATAAATCAAAAAACAATTGCACACTAAGAAAATATAAATTTCAAATACAGTGAAATAAAACTGCTCACTACCACCACCCCCTTTTTCAATTTCCAAGTGAACCCAAAATATTTCACACACAAAACAAAATAAATTAAAAGCATATGTAATGACCAAAACAATGAGCATAATCATAAAAAAAAAAAAAAAAAAACATGTTTCAAATACAAAAGAAAGTATATGTAGTCGTAGGTGAAAAAACGTACGGTAACAATAATATTAATCATTCACCTTGTTCACTACTAAAATATAAATATATTCCACAATAATTTACCTTGTTTCCAAGAGAAAAATAAACCAATTCATTTACCTTCTTTTATTTAGTTTGCTTCGATCCTGCAATAGTAGAACATTCATGCTGACAACATGCTGTAAAAATTAAGAACAAAAGAACAATATAAAGATGAAGACAAGAAGAATTTAAGACAAGAGGAACAATATAAGATAACTTTCTTTCTTTCAGGTGTTCACCAAATCTTTAAGTCTATACAATATGAACCCTTATGCCTCTATTTATAGTGTAACATAGAGGCATACAAAAGGTTAGTCATAAACATGACATTAAACATGAACATAATGGAGGAGGTTATGGAGATGAAAGGTTACAAGAATAATTATCATAAAGGTGGAGGTTTTTTCATAATGGAGGGAAGTAATGTGATAACTTCTCAGTGTAGTCGACATCCACAATATATTATTTTATAAAAAAGATATAATAAACAATAATTATATCACAAAGATACTCAAAAGATCTTTTGTAAGGGAGTTTATAATTTATTTTGTCAAGCAACAAATAGATTTTTAGCAACTATTTTGTTACATAATTTCATGATTTTCGTCTTTAAATACTTACAACTTATATGTCCAAACACAGAAATTTATGAACGTTAAACATGAGTCACCCAAACGACAATTTCATATTTTTTTTAATCTCTTTAGTTAGGTATCATAATTCAGTTCATGGCTGATCCATGTATATTTTAATCCGTCTTTGATAACTTGGTCAATGATTTATCAGCATTTCTTATAGTGCACTTGTTTACTCCTCCCGTTCACTTTTATTTTCCATGTTGCACTTTTTGAAAGTCAATTTAACTAATTTTTAAAGTTAAATTAGATAGAATTTATTTGATATTTTAAACAAAAAATTTATATATTCAATAACTATATGAAAAGTACTATAAACTGCAATTTTTTTGCATACCAATATGATGAAAAAATATATTGTATAATGTTAGTAAATGTTTTTATAATTTGACTCTAAAAAAGGAAACTATGACAATTAGAAGTGGATGGAGGTAGTAGTATTTTATTCACAATATTTCATTATCTTCTTTCCAAAGGATAAGTTTAGCATCTGCACATAGAATTAGTTATTAAAGACAATTTTATTTTTCCTCTAACTTCTTCGTGCAGAGTTTATTTATAAAGATAATAATTTGAAAATTACATATATCATAAATGTGTAAGTAAAAATAATCTTTAACAAACGAAAAAGCAAGCTACGCAACAAAGAATAAAAGCACTTTAATAAGTTTATCATATTTTACATTGAGATAATGTTTATATACTTATACTTATACTTATACTTACTACCATAAAATCATGAACTCCCAAACTTGAATGTTCAATTACTATAATACCCCAAAAACACCCAATTTACTGAAAAGTTGGGATTTTTCTTAAGGTTTGTGATTTATCTTATTGTAACGACCTAATCCCTTCATTATAGAAAAACAAATGGGGAAAATATTTTGGCCGAAAAACTTTTTTGTAGTAACTTGGAATTTCCCAACCTAGTCTAGATTTGGACGAAATCACAGTCAATAAGGTCTAGGAAAATCTGGTAACAATTGAGAGATCTAATTATGATTTTGATCACATGACTAGATAGCTAAAATGTTAAGGAACCCGTGAGACTTTACAGAATTGAATTCTGGCGAGTAGAACTCTCAAAACGGATCTTAGCGTGAACAGGTAGTTTCTGAATGTCATGGGTTGAAGGTGTGTTGTGAAATGGGGCTGTGGAATTCTTAATTAGACTCATTGTTTCAGTGCAAGCCGCTGTAGCGGGATTGCGCTAGCCATGGCGGGATGATTTAACGTTTCAAGCACACCTCATCCAATTCTAGGTGTCAACGATCGTAAATCAGTATAAAACCCAACAAATGAGTTGAGGTCGAATCCCACAGGGAGGGGTACGTGTTTTAAATTCAAATAGGAAGTGAAAACGTGGTCTAATCTGCCATAGGAATAGAAATTATCAAAAAAGACATTAATCGAGTAAAATGGATGACACGAATGTCAGATTGGGGTTTTTGGTTTTAATTATCAACTACACGCAGTCACAAAAACTTTGAAATAACTATAGGGGGAGGGATTCTCGGGATGTGATCGATTATAGGCAAATTATGATATATGGGTAATTGAAACTACTAGTAAACACCCATCTCCAACCCCACTCTATTTTACTCTCATTCTCTATAATTGGAGAGTAAAATAGAGAATTGGGTCTCCAACCACTCTCTAAAAAGCTCTCCATTCTCTATTTCACTTTTTCATTATTTTAATATTATTTCTATTATTTGTAACTAACATATTATTTTTCATATAAGGCTATTAAATAAATTTCTAATATTCGTAATTATTTTTAAATATAGTACACCATTTTAAAAAATATATTATTTAATAAATACTACTTTCATTCCGAATTAACAATATTTTAAATATATTTTTTAAATTTTGGTCACTTTAAGAGATAATTTGATATTATTATTGATTTTCACTATGAAGAATGTTCAAAATTTAAATGATAAAATGAAAAATTTTAATTTAAAAATACAATATATGACATAATAATTTAAATACCATAATGATTTTTAAAATCACAACAATAATTTAGTAATCCGGTAGGTCGTTTTTAGATTTAACAATATTCGAAAAAAGATAGTATATGATCTAGAGAATTGTTGTGTTTGTGATTGCGGTTGTGCTTGTTGATTTATTTTTTCAATTTTTCATAGTTGTTCTTTAAAATTTACAATAAAATATAATTTTATATTAAATAAAGAATTTTTTTTAAATTTTTTTTTATATTACATGAAAATTATATAGGGTGATTATTTTGAAAAAAGAAAGAACGGATTTATATTATGAAATAAGAAAATGAAATAGAAATAGAAATAGTAATATAAAATTGAGGATAGAGAAGAAGATTCTTTTTTAGCTAGTAAAATAGAGAATTGGGTTGGAGTTGGTTTTCTAAAAAAATAGAGAACTCTATATTTGGAAAGTAAAATAGAGTGTAGGGTTGGAGATGCCCTTAAATATCAGTGAGTAGGTTAGACTATAACAAAGATAACTTTCTCTCGAAAAACTACCTTGAATCAGGTGATATATTTCGAACATCAACAAGCATGACAATGAAGAAAAGCCCACACCTTAATTCATCCACTCTTTCAGGCTAGATGGGTAGGATTGGGTTTAGGATTTACTCTCTCAAGCTAAACCCAGTTCAACCCAATACCCACAAATTATTAATCAATAATCTTAGTTCTAAAACCTCTCTTTTGAGCACGCCAAGAACACAAAGATAAAACTGTATTCGCAACTACGATTTATAAATTAAACCACAATTATTGATTACACTCACTTGAAAATAGCATTTAAATTAGTAATTAACAATACCCATAAACTAATTCAACCCATAATCACATCATCACACCCCAAGAATTGGGGTTTTAGCCAAACATCATTAAAAGGTAAAAACATTTACCGAATCGATTATCGATCAACTGGGTAACAGTGATTTAGTATTTACAATACTTCAATTTTTAAAATTCTTCAAAACTATGAAAAACTATAGAGAAAAGTGTTCTGAGCTAAAATCGTATTGTCCAACACTCAATACTCAACTCAACCTCCTCAAATAAATGTTCAAAATCTAATTTATAGTCGCCAAAATTAGGCCACAAAAGGCCGTTTGGTGAAGTAAGGCAGGATCGCCGAAACACTCGGTGAGCCATCCTTTGACCTCTTCGATCCCCTTTTCGCCTTGGCATTCAGCATCCTCGAGTTTTGTAACTTTGGGCGATCTATCTTTTCTTCGTGGAACTGCTCGGCAATTCGCAGACTGCTCCTTTTTGTCACCGACTTGGTTTCTTCCTTCAGGGCTGGCACACTGGAACTTTTGGTGGTCAAGCTAGCCACTTGGTGATTTGCCAAATGCTCTTGGAGATCACCACACTTGCCTTTCTTGATTTCTTCAGCTTGTTTTGTTCCTTTTTGCTTGTTAGTGTCATTCCTTTGTTCCTCAATCCATATACCTAAGAATCAATATTTTAAGATCAGTTTATGGCACGAATTAAGCATTTGAGGACACTAAATCTATATAAACAAATCCCCAAATGAGTCCAAATCTCGGACTTATCAACACCCCCAACTTAAACTTTTGTTTGTCCTCAGGTAAAACTCAAGATCAACAGTTCAAAAAGGATGTCTCAAATAGTGTTGCATAAGACTCAAAATGAATGCACACAAAAAGATTCAACTTACTCATGCAATGATTAATTGTGCACTCAAAGATTCAAACTGTGACTCACCATTATCAAAGATGCTCAAGTTCACAATACTTACTTCAAATGCAAGTTGAAGATCAACAAAGTTACTCAAATGCCCTTACAACAAAAATGATTCCCTATTCACACAAAGTTCTTCAACAATTTATAGTTCTAGAATCACATACGACTCTCACACTCACAAAGTTGAACACATGCATGACTTCACCCATAAGTTTGTCCTTATTCTCCAATCAACATTCGTTTCAGCTCTCTCAAGATCACAAAGGTCTTTTCAAGGCTTGTAACGGGGCTGAGTGTAAAGGTATGGTCATTTAGTCTCAATGGCTGCTACCCTTATGAAATGTGGTCTGAACATCACTTTCTTCCTATTCTTCAACATTTTGATCATGCTCACAATTAACCCCATTATTCGCTTTCAAATGGACTACCATATACCCCATTTCTTTTGCAACTTCAACTACTTTATTTCACAATTTTTTCATTCTTTTTCTATTTTTTTCTTCTTTCTTTTTTACGTGGAGGGGTTCCATGTTTTTTCAAAACCATTGCTCTAATGGGAATTTTTTTTACACTTCTTGATTTACCTTCTCTTTTCACCACACCCCTAACTTAGGCTTTTGGCCTAAGTTGGCTATTCAAACCAACCACAGTTCATGCGAGTTATGGGTGAATGGATAAAGAGGGGTCATAATTGTTTAAGTTTCTCCCAAGAAAAGGATAAGGCTCAAGAGGGTTCAAGCAAGGTTCACACATCTCACAAGGTTTGCCAGAGAAGAGGTATAATGTCAATTTGTTTCACTCTTCAAAATTTTTGCCTAAGATAATTTCAAGAGCTTGCATCACTTAGTCAACCGGACCAATGAGGCAAATTTTAGGTGTCCTCACACACAATGTTCAAAGTAATTTTATCACATGAGGCATTGGCACCAATATCACACAAGACTCCACACTTTCTAGCTAGTGTGCAATGTTCATCACAATAGACTCATTCGATAATCGACTAGTCACAATGAGATGCAAAAAGTCCACACATTTTTTATGCAACTTCATTTGGCCTCATTGTAGCCATACATTCATTTCGTTCAGTTAGGAGCACTATTTGAGTCATCGGTATTGATCATAATCGATACTCAAATTCGCACAAGAACAACCACAATCACAAACAATAGAGGTGAAACAAAATTTTAAAATAGGTCAAAACCATTTTCATTCAAAACAAGGAGTCACAAGCTCAAACATCCACGAGATTAATATCCAAACACAACTAAAACACAAATATAGATCACAAAACCCCATATATACAAAACAAATGTAATCACAAGAGGTAGGTATGGAAATACCTCACCCCCCCAACAAAATAAAATCAGTTGTCCTCAAATACAACTAAAACAACACAAATCAATAAAAATAACAAAGAGGGAGGTAAGATGTCATCTTGTCTACTCAGTCACTCCGTCTGTCACGGCATCAATGCCCGGTGTAGCATCTGTTGTAACTACACTCGACCCAGCCATAGTAGCGTCTCTCAAGGAGGTCTGTCGGGCATTCTCGAACATAACACCCTCTAAGTCGGCAAGATCATCAAACACAGCCGCATCTCGCTCCCCAAGCTGCTTCTCTTCGATCTCAGCCTCAGAGTCAGCAACAAGAACATCCTCCATAGTAACATCTCTGGTGGTAGTCGGAGGAAACTCAGAACTGGCTGGGACCTCTGCACCTGAAACATCAGGAACCTCTACTAACAAAAATAGTGAAGTGAAGTATGTGGACTTTAGATGGTGCACATCCTTCCTCAACTCGGAAACCTCGGCTTTCAAAGTCGTAGCCTCAGCAGTTACCCCTTGTCCTCTCTCACAAATATGTACTCTCATCGTGAGTGCGTCAATGGAAGTTCGGATAAGTGTCAAAGCAGCTGAAATGGCTTGCTCAATCATTGAGGGCACCTTGGCCTCTAGACGGGAAGCTCGCAGATCGACAGAATGGGTTAGGTGCCCCATCATGAGGAGCATGACCTGAGTGATCAGAGTCCTCGAGGCGGTGGTACATGAAATAGCCATAGGAGGCTGGGAAGCAGTACAAGAATCTAGGGCCAGAGAAAGAGTGGAAGTATATTTACCTGAAGGCCCAGAGGTCGGAGTAGGCAAAGTTGCCTTTGTAGGTATAGAATCAACATCAACCTCTCGGGATGTATCAACCATAGCTTCTCTCCTCCTATCTGCCTCATCTCGTGTGTACTCAGCCTATATGCGCCGGATGTTGGTGGAGGATATGGGTGTAACCTCAACATCCCTTTTCTTTTCAAGAGGAACTCAGGCCCGCCGACACAACTCTGTAATAAGTACTGGGAATTGAAGGGATGTTTGGCGCTGTTTGGTCCTCATGGCCATCTCCTGCTCTATAATCAGCCCCAAGTTTAGCCTCTTCCTGGCTATGATCGATCTGAGACAAGTTGCCTTTGGGTGGCGGAGGATGGACTCATTTTGTGATGGCATGATGGAGCTGCTGATGAACTCGAACCAATACCAAGCTGCTATGTTCAAGTCCTTTTTCTCAATAGGTGCCCCGGCCTCAATGCACCTCAAGGTGGTGTCAGAAATGAGGAGAGCTATCAATCCCTTAAGGTCATCCAGAGTCTGTGCTGTAATCATGCTCTAGTAGTCATGCTCGAAACCTGTAGCCCTGTCAAGTACAACATTGATATCATCATTGCTGCATATCACTGTCCTCCCCCGTACTATCACAAACTCAACTGGTCTGAATGCATTGGATTTCTTCTTCCCCTGGGATACTAAGTCACCATACGCGGTATAGAACTCTCTGACCCAGGTGGATATGTATGGGCTACGGGGCCTGGTGAATATATCAAACTTATGGAATCGGACTGTGACACTAAAGGGTACCTGTCTACCACACCATCCGTGCACAATATCTTCTCCTCCAGGATGGTCCTCAATCACTTGGCCTTTAACCGGTTGAGTAGCCGGGGAGGAGGAACCTGAACTTGTAGTGCTGGAACCACCATTTGTGCCGGAGCTGGCACTATATCAGCAGCATGAGGGGTAGACTTTGGGATCCTAGACAAATCTTGATGAGCATTTGCACAAATCTCTGCTTGTTGGGTCTGCTGTAATTGGTCATCCTCGGGCTCGAAGAATAAGGCCTCGGAATCTAAAGATTTTGCATCACTGCCAGAGTTGTGCTCCGGTCTCTCACCTACAGGTGGTTTGCCCTTCTCTTTGCTTCCCTTCGTAGGTTCTTTATTGCATTTTTTGTTGGAAGTAGTTGCTCCCTCATTTATTACAATGCCTCGTGCTCGTTTGCGGGGTGGCATGCAACTTTCATCCAAATTGGTCCTAGCCATATCTGCGAAAGACATCAAAAATTGTTAGAAATCATTCAAGGAAGGTGCAAAATACACATTGCAGAAAAACTCGCCAAACCAATCGGCGAGTCGCCAAGTCCCTTAGGAGAGCCAGATCGGGGCTCGTTGAAAGGACCATTTTCAAAATTTTCCAGAAATAAGGCATGTCAGTAATGATCAGGGCCCTTCAGCGAATTGACAACACCACTCAGCGAGCTCAGACAAGCCTACCGAATATTACAGTGTGTTTTAGGGGTTACGGGCACAGAAAGGGCGATCAAAGGAACCTTTCAGCGAGTCACCGAGTGAACTCGGCCAGCTTAGACTTCCTGCAGTAAGTTACAGACTCAAATTAGCCAAATTAAGAAATTAAAGGCGATCAAAGGGGGACGTTGGCAAACCACCGAACTGTTCGGCGAGCTCAACCCAGCTCACCAAACTACCCAATGTGCCAAATTTCAACCCCATTCCCAAAATCAATCCCGCATTTCCCGAAATCAAAATCAAACATACACAGTACGCAATTCACATTAGACCCATTCAACCCATGTCTTCGGGTACTAAGACTTCCCTCGATTTGGCAAAAACTGGCCATTTGACAACTTTTGCCATTAAAAATGACGTCAAACGCTCAATCATTAGGCAAATTACGTCATTTTGCTCAATTTGGGGTTACTTAGACTTCACCCCACTAAACCCATTACCAATTAACCGCAACCCAACAATTTAGAATCAATTTTAACGCATTAAACACGGGGATTCATCATTTTAAGCATTTAGGCACAAGTTCAAAACACAAAATAGGCAATCCATAACATAAAACATGATTTCAACAATTTCCCAACACAAAACAATACATATTTACCGAAAGCATTCGAGTTCAACCGATAATCAAAGGTGCGGGGTTCAGAAAACCAACTTGAGTGTTCAATAAAGAATTTTATAAGCTAAGCGGCAAAGTAATCCAAATTCGAGCATGAGTTAAAACACAAAAAGCGAATAAAAATGGGAAAGTACAGAAGATCTAAAGTGCGGGTGAGATTTTACGGGGTTTGAAATGAGAGAATATGAAAGATTTTCAAATTTTAAACCTTTTGGCCTTTTAAAGCCTTTCAGTTCGCGGCTCTTTCGATGGTATTAGTCGACCACGCCGAACCACTTGGCGATGCACCGAGTGGTAACTTACCTTGTCAAGTTTTACATGACCTTCAGGAAATTTGGGGGTCTAAACAGTGGAAAAAATCGGGCTCGCCAACCTTTTTGGCGAGTCACCGACTGGACTCTTGGCTCGCCAAACTGCACATTCTCAAACACACCACTTTTCAACATGCACAATCAATACCCGTTATTCAAAATCAAACTTAAAGCATTAAAAACATGGGTTGCCTCCCAAGAAGAGCCTTTGTTAACATCGTGGCATGACGCAAATACCTATTCAAGCTTTAATTTTGGGGTTTGCCATTGTACCACTAAGCAATCCCCCTTGTTGTCTTGGATTCAAATGCCAAGAAATTTGACCCATTTGGGTCTCCAGCTGCTTGATAGAGACTGAGTGAGAGGTTACCGTCTTGTTGAGAGTCGAGCCATCATATTTCATTTCATCCAGTACTTTATCAGACTGTTCAACCTTGTTGAGAATGCGTGAGAGCATGTCTTCCATACGGCCACCCTCAGAATCTTTGGTCTTTTGACGCTCATGGGGAAAAACATACCTATAATTTTCCCCCACTCTTTCCTTCCAAGTGGCGTTACGATCACACCAATCTCTGTCACGGTCTCTCCAGCCTTCATCTCTATTCCAACACTAATTTCCACCTGATCTTGGGTAGTTAGCACGATAACCTCCTCCTTTGTTGGCTAAGAAGTTAACTTCCTCATTGTAGAACGCTTCAAATTGGGCTTCATCGGGGTTCACTCCACAACCACCCACAACATTAACACTCTTGGTGCCAACACCCATGACATTTATAGACAAGATATCCAGCTGGGTCATCATCTTTGCCATGTTTTGGTCTCTCTCCTGATCTTTTTCAATCTTCTCCTTTGTCATTCTAAAGTTGAGATGAGAGACTTGGTCATCACAAGTGTACCATGCCCAATTCATCTTGGTCATACAATCAAGGAGCTGGGAAGCTACTTCATAGGGTTGTTGCATTATACCACCAGAAACAAGTTGATCAGCAACTCCTTTGTTCACGGAGTCAAGACTCGTATAGAAGTTTTGAAGCAACAAGTTGTTGGGCAATCCATTGGTTGGGCATTGTAGCAACAACTCCTTAAACCTCACCCAAATCTCATGGATCGATTCACCTTCCAAGCGTTTGAAACTTTTGATTCTATCCCTAAGAGTCATCATCTTTGATGGAGGGAAAAACCTCACTTGGAATACTGTGATCAGCTCCATCTAAGAAGTGATGGAATCTCTTGGCAACTCTGCCAACCACTTGTTTGCCTCACCCTGATCTAAGAAGTGATGGAATCTCTTGGCAACTAAGCCAACCACTTGCTTGCCTCGCCCATTAGAGAGAATGGGAACAACCGCAAACTGACCGATTCTTTCAATATGTTCTTAAATGAGAACGGTCCACAAACATCAACAAAATTTCATATATGCTCATTGGGATCCTCATGAGCTAGCCCCTAAAATAAAACTTTCAATTGTATGAGCTGAAGCATGGTTATTGTTATGTCCAAAATAATGTTTCCTTCAGTTGGAGGTAAACGAATGGCTCCAATACCACCCATTTGGACTTGGTCATTGACTTCATTGATGTTTCTAGAATCATCTTGGTGGCCCACTTGGCTACCATTACTTCCGTTAATGCTCATCTCCTCCTTTATTTAACACAAGCAACATAAAACCGAAACAAAAATAAGTAGATTCAACTATAACTAAAAATACCACAATTCAACTTCACCAAAAGAATTTCATACAACACCACTCCCCAGCAGCGGCGCTATTTAGATTTAACGTTTTAAGCACACCTCATCCAATGCTAGGTGTCAACGATAGTAAATCAGTATAAAACCAAACAAATAAGTTAGGGTCGAATCCCACAAGGAGCGGTACGTGTTTTAAATTCAGGTAGGGAAAAATACATTAATCAAGTAAAAGGGGTATCATGAATGTCAGATGGGGTTTTTTGGTTTTAATTATCAACTACATGCAGTCACAAAACTTCGAAATAACAATAGGGAGAGGGATTCTAAGGATGTGATCGATTATAGGCAAATTATGATATATGGGTAATTGAAACTACTAGTAAATAACTAAAACTCAGTGAGTAGGCTAGATTATAAGGAAGACAACTTTCTCTAGAACAACTACCCCTAATCAGGTGATTTCTTTTGAACATCAACAAGCATGACATTAAAGAACATCCCACACCTTAATTTATCAACTCTTTCGAGCTAGATGGGTAGGAATGGGTTTAGGATTTACACTCTCGAGCTAAACCCAGCTCAACCCAATACCCACAAATCATTAATCAATAATCTTAGTTCTAAAACCTCTCTCTCGAGCAAGCCAAGAACACAAAGATAGAACTGCATTTCCATTTTCAATTCATAAATTAAACCACAATTAATGATTAAACTCACTTCAAAATAGCATTTACACAGAATTTTCAAGCAAAATGGATGGCGGAATCACCGACGGGAAGGACTTCGGCGAACTTCGAACCCAGGCCACCGGAGGTTATGAAAAATCTGGGAAAGGAATTGCTTCCCCGTCTTTGGACAGTCATCCTACAGATATTCCAAGCAATTTGGAAGGAGGAAACACCAACAACAATCAATCAATCCATCCGGATGAAGCTGCAATGAATTTGGACAAAGGAATTAGTATGAAGGCTCAAGATGCTGTTAGTCATAACTCCTCCCCTGTTCCAGCTGCAAGAACCAACGACCAAATGAGTGCATTCCATAACACAGGGACACCTATTATACAGGAAGAAGCAGTTCAAATACAAGAAAACTCAATGCATATACAACAGACCAATGCTCAGACCAAGAGGAACCAGATCGCAGAAAGCTCAGCTGCAGAAGCTCACTCATCGAATTTCTCCTTTGGAATTAGAGGTAACTCAATGAATGTAATTCCTAATGCTAATCCCTCTGTAATGCAGGACACAATTCAGGACATGACAATGGAGATAATCGATCTGGATCAGCAGCGAAAGAACATACAAACAAATCAAAGTCGCCAAAGTAAAGGTAAGGAGGTGCAGATTGGACACAAAGACAAAGAGGGACAAAAAAATCAGACTGAGGATGCGAACCAGCAGGGAGGAACTAGTCGAACTCAACAGGACACTTCTAAAGCTACTATGGAATATCAGAATAATTTTCCTAGGATCTCCAACAACTTTGCTAGGTATGATCCTAATCTTCAAAGGAGTAAGAATGTAGATAATCAGGTTAGCATTAATGTAGATCATGGTAGTACAAAAAATCTGAATAATCAGCAGCACAGTCGAGCTCAGAATTCTAAACAGGGTGATATCCCTGAACCTGCTCCGTTCACTGTTGTGCAATCCTTTGCTGCTCGTTTAAGATATAACCAATCAAAAAATGAAACTCCTATTGTGTTGAATAGTCCTGTACACACCACACGACAGGGATTACCTGCTGTACTTCTGGATGAGGATGATTATAATATCAAACTGGCTGAAAGTTGTAAACATACTCTTGTTGGCAAATTCACCAACACCATGCCCAAAATGGAATTGATCCGGAAAAGCTTCACTTTGCAAACTCAATTAACTGGAGGGGTGAAAATAACTCACTTTAATTCTAGACATGTATATATTGACCTTGATAATGAGTTTGACTATGTTACGGTTTGGACTAAACAAAGAATGAGTATTGAAGGTCAATTAATGAGAATTCAAACCTGGACCCCTGATTTCACACCTGAAGAAGAAACTCCTATAGTCCCTATATGGGTGGCACTTCCTGAACTGCCATGGCATTGTTACAATAAGGTCGTATTAACAACCATTCTGAGCTCTATTGGCAAGGTATTATACCTTGACTCACCTTCCTCCCAGAAGACTAGAGGTAGTATGGCTAGAGTGAAGATTCAAATTGACCTTACCAAGGAAAGACCTCCCCATGTCTGGTTGGGATTCAAGAACTCTGATCCCAACAAAGGGAGGTGGCAAAAAATTCAATATGAAAGTATTCCCGACTATTGTCATTATTGTAAGCACCAAGGGCATGTGGATAATGTTTGTACTATCAAGAGAAGAGACGAGGAGTTTCAAAAAAGGAAAGAAATTGAGGCTGAGAAGAAGAGTAAGACTAAGGGAGAACAAGAGAAAGGAGGTAACAACAATCAGGTACAAGTCAATGGTAATTCAGCTGCACAGGCCTCACAGCAATCTGAACAAAGAGGAGACTGCAGACCTGGAGAAAATATGCGACAGCCTCAAGGAAAAAATCACCTTCAAGTCCAACAGCAACCACACACTACCCAGGTCCAGAATCACCAAGAGCAGGAGGTTGGTGATCAAGAAGAACACTGGCAGATACAACGAAAGAAGCAGAACAAAAATCAGGACCAATCTTATCCCAAGACTGCCTGGAGGCCTGTCTCACCACAACAAAAAAGAGCCAAGGACAACAAGCAGCAGGAGACACAACCTTCAGGTATATTTCCTACAATTCTTACTCATAATAACTATATTAATCTTGAAATGCAGGAACCACAAGCTACAGACAATGAGAAGGAAGATAACAGCAACAGGACAGCAAGGCAAGGAAGTCATCCAATTCACGGATCAGATAAGGAACCATCTCTAATAAATGTGCAAAATAACACAACTAGAAAGCAGGTTGTAACCACAGAAATCCAAGAAACCCCAGGTATTGACTCTCTAATCCCACCCCCTAACCCCCATCACCCTACTGATATTAATGTTGCTGAGGAAGCTGCTGGAGGTATGGAAGGGAGGGTACAGGAGACACACACTAACTTGCAGGAAGGGGTATCCAAAGGGGGGGGGGGGAACTGACTCATGTTCTGCATGAGGTTGAGACCTTTGACCACAGGATTGACTCTAGAGCCCCTGCTACCCCTATCTCAACTCAAAAGAAAGCTGATCAACATGCAACTCAGGAAAGGAAAGATATGACTACTGAAACAGAACAGCAGAGAGACAGAACCAACAATAAATCAGGAGGAAGGCTAAGCAAAAAGAAAAGAGATGCTATGAAAAAAAGGCAAGGAAAAGGTGTTGAACTGGAACAGGATTTAACAGAAAAAGGTCAGCAGCTAGAGAAACCGACAGAAACCAAAGTCAAGAAAGGGAGACCCATACAAGATGACTATGGAGCCTTGAACTCAGAGGATGAATTAGATCCTGATAATCAATCCATAGATGCATATGATGAAGAGGAAGAGGAAACTAGCAATCTTCTAATTCAAGCTTTTGGTTCAACCTTTAACACTGAATGGCCAGATGAGGTCCAGGAACTCACTGAGCAGCAAGGATTGTCTCCCAGAGGGAGGAAGCAAAACAGAAATTCCAAACAGTCAGCTACCACCAGTATCTCTGCCACTGCTAGCAGACCCATCACAAGGTCCAAATCTAAAGGTTTTTGATGATTAAGGCCCTCTGTTGGAATGCTAGGAGTATCAACACCCAAGGTTCTCTGGAGAGACTTCAAACACTCAAGAAGATGCACCATTTAGATATGATTGCTGTACTTGAGCCCTTTGCAGACAATTCCCAACTCAACACTGTGAGAGTTCATCTTCAAATGGAACATGCAGTTAGTAACTCTAATGGAAAAATCTGGCTTTTTTGGTCTAATGCGATCACGGGTAATATTCATGAAAATACTGAGCAGCATATCACAGGAGATTTCAAGCACTCTGATATTACTGAGGGGTTCATGGTGTCCTTCATTTATGCTAAGTGTAAGGAACATATGAGAAGACCTTTGTGGGACAGTCTACTGCAGTATGCTAGCTTGGACATGCCTTGGTGTACCATCGGAGACTTCAATGTTATCACTAATATAGAGGAAAAGCTTGGGGGAATGCCTTACAACATGAATAAGAGCTTCGAGTTCATAGGTGTGATCGAAGCTTGTGGCCTAACTGATCTGGGCTTTACAGGTATACCTTTCACTTGGTGCAATCAAAGGACTGCACAGGCTAGAGTGTGGAAGAGGTTGGACAGGTCAATGGTCAATGATAAATGGCTCGAGATCATGCCACAAACTACTATTGAACACCTATCCTCAGTTGGATCTGACCACAGCCCTCTTTTGATGGAAATGATTAAGACTAATGAAAAACACATCAAGTATTTCAAGTTCCTTCACTGCTGGGTGGATAATGATAATTTTAAGGAGACGGTTCGAAAGTGTTGGGAGAGGGAGGCCACAGGTAATCCTATGTGGCAACTTCACCAGAAAATGAAGAGACTGACACACACTCTTAGCAGCTGGTCAAAGAATGAATATGGAGATATCTATGCCAAAGTGAAAGAATTTGAAGAAAATATCAAGAAGGCTGAGGAGGATCTCCTTACACACAATACTGAAGCACTGAGACAGCAGCTACATCTCATGAATGCCAATTATATTAGATATTTGAAGTTGGAGGAATCCATTCTTAAACAAAAGACACAGCTCCAATGGTTTAAGGAAGGGGATGCCAACACCAAATACTTTCATGCATTGATGAGGGGTCGAAGAAGAAGACTTTTTATACATAAAATCTGTACAGGAAATGATGTGTGGGTCCAAGGGGATGAGCAGATCGCTCAAGCAGCCTGTGCTTACTTCCAGGAAATGTTTACTGGTCACAATCGTAGAATAGATGAAACAATTCTTCATCATTTGCCTACTATGGTCACGGCTGAACAGAACCAGAAACTGCAGGAAATGCCTACTTTGGAGGAACTAAAGCAGGTGGTGTTTGCCATGAACCCACATTCAGCACCTGGTCCTGATGGTTTTGGTGGTAAATTTTACCAAGCATGCTGGAACATCATTAAAGAGGATCTGCTAGCTGCTGTACAGCACTTCTTTTGTGGTCACATTATGCCCAAGTTTATGTCACATGCATGTCTGGTTTTACTTCCCAAAAAGGAACAGCCTACTAACTTTTCTGACCTCAGGCCTATTAGTCTCAGCAATTTCTCAAACAAGATCATCTCTAAACTTCTAAGCATGAGGCTAGCTGATATCATTCCCCGGCTCATATCAGACAATCAATCTGGTTTTGTGAGAGGGAGGAGCATCACAGAAAGTATTATGCTTGCACAAGAGATCACTCATGACATCAAGAGGCCTAAAGAAGGAGACAACGTGGTAATCAAACTGGACATGACCAAAGCCTATGACAGAGTGTCTTGGTCCTTCACTTGCATGGTTTTGAGGAGATTGGGCTTTGGGGAGATCTTCATTGACCTAGTATGGAGAACCATGAGTAACAATTGGTACTCAATCATTATTAATGGCCATAGACATGGTTTCTTCCACTCAACTAGAGGCCTCAAACAAGGTGATCCTCTCTCTCCGGCCCTATTTATTTTAGGTGCGGAGGTTTTATCAAGAATGCTTAACAATACTCTGCAGAATCCTATGTATAGAGGCTTTAACATGAAGTCCAAAGGCCCCCAGATTAATCATCTAAGCTTCGCAGACGATGTGATTATTTTTACTTCTTCAGACAGAGAATCTATGAGACTTATCATGGCCACCTTGGAGGAATATGAACACACTTCAGATCAGCTTATCAACAAAGAAAAGAGCCATTTTATGGTCCCCTCAAATACCCCTCAAGATATCATCAACAGCATTCAGCAGGTCACTGGTTTTACACAGAAGGACAGTCCAATCACTTACCTTGGCTGTCCCTTATACATTGGTAGACAAAGGATTATTTATTATTCACAACTTGTTGAGAAAGTTTCCAAGAAGATTTGTGGATGGCAGGCAAGGATTTTAAGCTTTGGAGGCAAAATCACTCTTGTCAAACATGCACTACAATCCATTCCTATTCACACTATGGCTGCAATCTCCCCTCCCAGCACTACTATTAAATACATTGAGTCTATCATTGCTGACTTTTTCTGGGGAAGAGATCAAGACCATAGGAAGTATCATTGGGCATCACTTGAAACCATGAGCCTACCTTATGATGAAGGAGGGGTGGGGCTCAGAAGACTCACAGATATCTGCACTTCTCTTCAGTATAAACAATGGTGGAACTTCAGGGCTAAAGATTCTCTATGGGGTCATTTCCTCAGGGCCAAGTACTGCCAGAGAGCCAACCCAGTTGCAAAGAAGGTGGACACCGGTCAGTCCTTAGTGTGGAGATATATGACGAAGAATAAAGACAAAGTAGAGGATCATATTACATGGAAGATTAAGTCTGGAAGTTGTTCCTTTTGGTGGGATGATTGGCTAGGAGTAGGTGCTCTTGCCAAGTACACCACCAACATTTCCAGCCTCAACAATGCTACTATTGCTCACTTTCTAGTCAATGGGGAATGGAATGAAAGAAAGCTAAGACAGCAGGTGCCACCACTGCTCATCCCTCACATATTGAGCACTAAATTTCAATACCAACAGGGGGAAAAAGACACTGCAGTCTGGAAGCCAAACGATTCTGGGAATTTTTCTTGTGCTTCAGCATGGAAAATTTGCAGATTTAGGAAGAGTAATGCAGTGAGCAACTCACAGATTTGGCATAGGAATATCCCCTTCAAGATGTCCTTTCTAGTTTGGAGAGCACTTAGATATAAATTACCAACTAACGAAAAATTGGCAACTTTCGGAGTGGAGCCAGTGAGGTGCTACTGTTGTAAACAAAAAGGATGGGATGAAGTGGACCACATCTTCAATCAAGGACCTTTTGCAACTCATATCTGGACATCCTTTTTGAGTCCAATGGGGATTACTTTCCAGCAGTCCTCATTGAGTAATCATATGTTGAGATGGAATGATATCCAAGGAAAGAATGAAGCCCACAAAATTCTCATCGAAATTTTTCCCATCGTGGTCTGCTGGAACCTGTGGAAGAACCGATGCTCAGCTAAATACGGGGGGAAAAAATCCAGCAGCAGCAGGGTTAAATACATGATCCTCAAAGATATTCTCCACCTGCTCAACACTGTTTTTCCTTACATCTGCTGGCCTGCACAGTGGACAGAATTAGTGGACCTGATCGTGAGTTGCAGACATGATGTCAAAGTTATCACTGTGAGCTGGAAAGCACCTCCTCCTAGCAGATACAAACTTAACACAGATGGTAGTGCTCTACACAATCCCGGGAAGATAGGGGGGGGAGGCATTCTACGTAATGAACAAGGAGAGATCATTTATGCATTTGCCATACCTCTTGGTGAAGGGACCAATAATCAGGCAGAAATTCAAGCTGCCAGCTATGGGTTAAACTGGTGCATTCAGCATGGCTACAATAACATTATCCTAGAAGTAGACTCGGAGCTTCTAACTAGGTGGATATTGCAAACTTCTACTCCCCCTTGGAGGATTCAACAACTTGTACAGGAACTTCAAAACCTTGCTAGCCAGTGTCAAGATTTCCAATGTAAGCATATTTATAGAGAAGCCAACAGCACTGCCGATTTCCTGTCCAAGCAAAGTCACAAAAAGGACATCATCCAACATTTCTACACATACAACCAATTGCCACATGCAGCACGTGGTAGCTATATTCTCGAGAAAATAGGAGTTCAAAGTTTCAGAAGGAAGAGGCTAAAGAGAATTAAAAAACCCCCTTAAGTTAGGATAGGTTCTTTCACTAGTTCCTTTTTGTTCCTTTTTGTTATTCTTTCCTTTGTAAGGGGAGAGTCTCCCTTATTTATGCTTTCC